>JAKUCV010004227.1:275709-338545 GCA_028386065.3 Turnera subulata
TTTGTGATATTATGTCGGCGTGATGCCGTGATGGCTTATTATTTGTTAAGCCGGTTGATCTCGTTTATTTTTATGACATCTCGTTGTTAATACATTTTCATGGAAAATGTTTGTATGCCGAAGCATCAGATTTTGTACCCCGGGTTTCAAGAGTATTTTGGTAACTCTTTTCATTTAATTATTTTATTTTTATTTAATTGGGGTACGGGCTTCCACAGTTGGTAGCGGAGCGGGCTTCAGATCTTTGGGTTTTCAAAGTAATTTTTCCCTGTGCATAAGCCTGTTTCAGAGTTATAATTTCTAAAAACGTTTTTCGACTTGTTTGCATTCATATAGGCGTTATTATGGATCCACCGCAAGACATGCACAATGCTGAAGGACAGGATGAAACTATGCCATAATTAAACGGAAACATAAATATTATTAATAGTACTAATAATACCATTACAAACAGAAACATTACATTGAGCTTGATATTTTATATTTTATAAAGGGAAATATTACAACGATTTTGATATTTTATTTAAAATGGAAAATACGTCTAACGGTTCGGAACGACGTTGACACGGAAGCTGTGGGCATCGCTGTTGATGTTGACCGTGACCCTGTCGCTCCACGAGAGCCACATGCCGCCTCTGTCACGCTGGCCAGGAATCTCGAACCGGTTAGCTTGAGGGAATCAGAGGGGGATGAGACCGTGATCGTCCCGAGGTTGCCATTGCGTCTCCGTCAGAAGAACCATATTCGGTTTGTACTGATTCTTCAAGTCCCTCAGCGTACGTGTGAACTCTTGAGCGCGCCTTGCAACTCCTCTACAATTCCACACTAGCAGCCGTACCTTTGGCCAAGTTGGAGGTAAGCGCGTCATTCTGGGTATGCTTTGGGCCGTCATCGCAAGCTGGTAGTATGCGCCTTGTTCCACCGTCTGACAAGTGGACTCCAGGTTGAACTCTTGAAGCCTGTCGGAGATGAAGAACATCACGGAGTTTGCCGATCCGTAGTAGGATGTCCTCAGCGTTCCGCGATCCTCCAGGTAGATCACCTCTTCCATTGGAGTGACAAAGAACCGCGATGAGTAGAGCTCGTCGACGAAGACCAGCCGGGGCATCCTGCCGAGCTCGTTTGGTAGTTCTTCGGCACGTTCATTGACCATACTGTAGGCCAGTCGGTTTCTTCTGCCAAGGTTGGCACCCTCGACAAAGAAAACTGATGATGGGGCAGGCATTGTGGTTGGGCGTATTGGTGTTCGGTTTTCTTGAGTTTTGAGGATTCTTAGTCTGGGCGTAAGATTGCTTTAAAATGCTTGGGATAACTTACTCCTCATTCTACCGACTTTTATAACCTTAGGAGGAGCGTGATTATTACGTTCGAATTTCAAGTGTCTGCGTATTGAAATTTTACCTTTGCCTCATTTATTGCCTCGACACGCTATGTGTTTGTTGTTCGGGCAATAAATGCCAGAGGTTATCTGTCTTTCTCTACCTCGCAATTTTCAATTTCCCGGGCTACTTCAAATTGGTCTCCCTAAGACTTGTTCCTACATCTTTGTCGCATGCACTCGTGACCGTTGTGGCTAGACCGTGTGGACCACACCTCGAGTAGAGTGCGTATGCGACAAGCTTACAGCTGTTCGGACAGCGTAGAGAGATGCGGGACGAGACAGACGTTTTTGGCTCATACGGACAATTGTGGACAAGTGGGTAACGTGTCTTTCGAGGGACACAGGACGCTCCCGTGATCATCACCTTGCCAGTTAACGAGTATCTTTTTCACGAGGCTAATAGACGTCACCGTTAACTGTGCACGTTACGTTTTCGGGATCGAGGATGTTCACAATTGATCCAGGGCGCCGAACATGGGAACATGTGTTATTGTAACCTCTTAACGTTTTGACCTTATTAAACGGGTTTTGCCTCATTTATAATTCCTTTATGTTTGATTTCATACCTTTATTGCCGTTTTAAACCTGTATAACACGAGATTAGTAACAAAAGAATTTCGACTTAAGAAGGAAACTCATTTTATTGATTTCATAAACATCTTACAACAAAGGAAAAAGCACTCTACGGAGTTACATGATGTTTCAGATCGGTTACAAGTTTCTGTATATTCGCGACCTGAGAAGAGAGTCCCATGTAGGCCAGTTCCATTTGCATCACTGCAGTGTGGACCTTCTTCAGTGAAGTGTCCAGTTGCTTCATTATCTGCAGAGGTGTGCTGGACTCAGCTGTGGCCTTGCCTTTCCTATCTTTTGCATCTTTGTTAGCGGAAGGTCCTTCCTTGCTTACACGCTTCTTTCGCCGTCGTGGGGAAGTCACCATATGCTCCTTTAGACCGATGATCTTGGTCTTGAACCGCTTCTTAGGAGGTTCCTCATCGGAGCTTGTCGGGAAAGCCCTACCACCGATGTAACTGTTATCCTCTAAGTCAGAGGTAGTACGGGATCTTAGTGGTGAGTCCATAGTTGTGAGTGAGTTCTCAACTCAGAGGTACGGTTTTTTATAGACAGGTGAAACACCGCTTAAGGGTATAGGCGACATCTTGCAATGGGTTCGGACACCTGGTGGAGAATACCAGAAACTTATCGTGGTAGGACCTACAGACTTAATGATTGAATTTCGAGGACGAAATTTCCTTAAGTGGGGTAGAACTGTAACGCCCCGGATTTTATAATTTGATTTTCGGAATTTTCGGAAATTTATTCCAATTTTACCTTTGAGGTATTTTCGAGTTTTAGTCGAGGAAATAAATTATTTTTCCTTGGAAATGTCAATTTTCAGATGAGATTTCTCATGCTTCGGGTCTCGTTGATATCGGAATGTGTTTCGGGAGGAAACACGACGGTTATCGTAGTTTTAATCCAAACTACGTCGTTTTGGGGGTAAAATCAAAAAAAAAAAAAAACCCGCGCGTTGACTGAAGTGGGTTGACCGCGCTTCAGCCCGAAACGACGTCGTTTCGGGGCTGAGCCGGCTAACCCTAAAACTCTCCTTCCCCTTCTCCTTTTTCTTCTCTTCTTTTCCACTTTCGTTTTTTCTTTTCTGTTTCTTCTCCACCCAGCCGCCGCTCCAACGGCCATGTCTTCCCCACAACGCCCATGTCTGCCACTACCTCCCTCAACGGTTAGATTCTCCACCATCTTCACCCCTTCTCTTCTTCTTCTTCTTCTTCATCTTTTTCTTTTCCTTTTCCTCTCTTCTCTATTTTCTGGTTTCTCAAACCGTCGCCCCCACTCCGTCCTTTTCTTCTCTTCTCTTTATTTTTCTTTCTCCTCTTTGTGTCGCCGTTGCCGCCATCAACTCCTCTTATCTTTTCTTCCTTTTGAGTGCCATACACACGCAACCCAGGGAGTCGCCACCAATGTCCGATGCATCGAAGGAAGAGGTTGAGACCAATTAATGGCGAGGAGTCACCGTTGTTTGGTCGGAATTGGGGTTTGCTCGTGCTGTCTTGGTGCTCGGGTTTTTGGGAGACGGTTTTGGCCAGCGAGGGTGCGAGTACAAGACTCGGGTTTACTGCTGCTCTGCAAACCTGGGCGGGTCCGGCTGTGTAGTCGGGTTATGCGGTGACGTTGGCAGCGGTTGTCTTCCGAGCAGTGGTGGTGCGTGCTCGGGTTGGAGGCTTGGATCGTCGCCGCCGTGGTAAGTGTCTCCTTTACTCCTCTTTTCTTCTGCTCCCTTTACTTTCTGGTACTGATGTTGATTGGTGTTGTGGGTGTTGTGTGTACGGAGGCGGCGAATGTGTGTTGAATTTGTGGTGCTCGTGTCCAGAGGTTGTATGACGGGTTGTGTTGCTGTCATGGTGTTGGCGTGTAGTGTTAGTGATTGTCCGGTTGTCCTCGGACCTCAAGCAGGAGGTGAGGGTCGGGTCTGTGTAGCCGGTGTGTGTTGGGTCTTGGTTGAGGTGCTCGCGGTGTGGCCGTGTGTACGTGTTCGGTTGCTGCCATTCACGGTCTTGGGTTGGCAGTGGACGACATTTTCCGGTAAGCTTCTACTCACCCCAATTTTCTGTTTTCAATTGGGCGTTGTTGCTTGTCATGTGAAAAATAATAATAAGGACGAATTGGAATCCTGTGTATGTGTATGGAATTAAGTTTTGTTGTGGTTGGGTGACTTTTTGGACGATGGCAGTGGGTAGAGACTGTTCCGGCGGCACTGTGGAAGTTTCCGGCGAGTTCACAGGAATCCGGCGAGGCCCGAGAATTTTTCCGGCGAGGCTCGGGAATTTTCCGGCGAAGGCTCGTACTCTGCCCAGCGGAGTATATTTCTCGTTTTTACGAGTGTTAGACGGTAATTACCTATGTTTGTCTCGGTTATATTATGTACTTAAATGTTGGAATTTATTTTACGAAATACAATTATATTTATATATTTAGTGAATTTCGGTTTACCGAGAGCGGCGAGTTAGAGTGTGTGGCCGGGAAAGACTTACCGACACGTAGAGAATTTAGACCGATCAACTCTTGGGCTCGGGAACGACTTTAGGACGGTTTTAGGAAAAACCGAGCCCAGGCCCAATAATTTCAACTTGAAGCTTAGAATGTTTTATACGGACTTAAAATACGGACTTAAGGCCTAATCACGGGTAATAAAGTTCACGTACATTAAAGACGGGCTCGAAGCCCAATTTCATAATCGGTAAAATATGGACTTAAAAGAGGTGGGGCCCATGGCCCGGAATTTGTGATTTAAGACTTAGTGGGCTTTAGGCCCGAGAATTGTTAATTTACTTAAACCGATGAACCGTGGATCCTTAATTGTTGGAGTTATGGATGTGAAAATAACCTTTTGGGCTTAGGCCCGGAAATCTTACAATTTGTTAGTTAGGGACGGAAGATACTCGATTAGAGAATACCATTAGCATACATATACGTTTTATTCCCAAAATTGGTTTGGTGATTATATTATGTGCCGGTATTCAGGCACGGGAGATATCTCGGAAGCTGTAGACTCGGATCGGGGAGAAGTCATAACCTACATTTTGAGGTGACATTACAAGTCTTTTTATATATGTTTTGTGAATGCATGTTGGTGTGGTTTGTTTGTTTACTTGCCTTGTTTGCTACATGCGATGATTGGAATTGTATGCCTGATTGATCTCACATGTCTAAATTCTACATGAAAAACTGTTATATAACATGTAATACACTTTTGTGATAATATGTGGTTATGGGCCGAAGGCCCGGATGATACAGGGACACATACACACTTCCCTGAAAGACATAATGTACTTCAAACAGAAATATAAAGGTTTAATTAAGAATAAAATACTAAATTCTACTGTGGTGTCGGTTGGTAGCCCCGAGGAGGGTTGGGTACCTCGGGTCACATTATGCTGTTTAGCATGCCCAGGGGATGTAGGTGCACCCCTGGAAGACTTGCACCGGTTAGGTGTGTCTGAGTGCACCCTCAGGTAGCTAGCGGCCACTTGAGATTTATCAGTGGTTTTTGGCCTCAGAATCTACCCCTTCTGAGGTTCGACATTTGGGTTTCACACCCTGATCTGATCAGATGCGCTACCGAGACTTGACTCACAGTAGAGGGCCCATAATAATAAAAATAATAATAATGATAACAATAAGATAACGCATTGAGCTCAAACAATACGAGCTATAATACAATAAAACATTTATGTGATGGTGTGTGATTCTGATTTGCTTGTATGCTGTACTTGTGCTCGTGAGCTACTCACCCTACGAGCATGACTTCACTTTCATGTATATTTAGACTTTTAATGTTCACTGAGTAGGCGACTCACATAATCGCCACCGTTGTTTTTCAGACTTTAGTTAGCGTGCAGACTCACTTATACCTTCGACTCGGAGATCAGACGCAGTCACTTCAGCAGGTAGTTGTGCATTATCTCTTGGTGGGATCCATAGGGCCATATGCATGATATTTTCTATCTTGAGTATTATTATTACTTTCATCTTCCGCTGCATGATAAATAACTCGAGATGTCATAAATGTTTTATCTTTATATCGGCAGTTAGCCGGAGATGATTTGTGATATTATGTCGGCGTGATGCCGTGATGGCTTATTATTTGTTAAGCCGGTTGATCTCGTTTATTTTTATGACATCTCGTTGTTAATACATTTTCATGGAAAATGTTTGTATGCCGAAGCATCAGATTTTGTACCCCGGGTTTCAAGAGTATTTTGGTAACTCTTTTCATTTAATTATTTTATTTTTATTTAATTGGGGTACGAGCTTCCACAAGCATAGAGGACATCATGTAGAAGAAGGTCTCGCCCACCAAGCAAGACTAACTTGCATGATCCAATTCCTTCATCTGCAACCTTTGAATTATTGCCTACATATATCCACTTTGTTCCACGTGTAACTCGCCGAAAGTCAACAAAGGCATCATGTTCCCGCACTATGTGGTCCGTGGCTCCTGAGTCTACAATCCACAAAGGATTAGATTCAGTCAGAAAAACAGAACTAGAAACATAATGTTCACTAGCACAGGTAAGTGGAAATACCTTTCGCTTAGGCTCAGTGCATTCACGAGCATAGTGACCCTTTTGGTTACAGTTAAAACACTTCACATGTGCTTTATTGGTATTTCCACAACGTTTCTTAATGCCTTGTTGTCCCGTCTTGGGTTTCTTTTTGGGCTGAGCTGGCCCATTTTTCTTTCCTCAATTCTTCCTCTTCAAACCACCTTTGGCCTTGGAAGTTGCCATATGCAACTCAGCTTGTGGCTTTCCAGCCTCAAGCCTTTCCTCTTCCAGCTCAAGATGTTTTCGGACATCTTCCAGATTGGTGATTCGAACATTGTGGGTCAGATGCATCTTCATCTGTTCCCAATCATCGGGTAAAGAACGAATGACTGCTTGGATTTGCTGCTCATCAGTCAGGACATGTCCAGAATTCCTCAATTCCCTGATCATATTGGCCATTTGCCTCATATGTTGTTTCATGGTATGACCAGGGTTTTTCTTGTAGGAATCAAACCTGATGGTCAAGGACCGCAGCTTTGTCGTGGACAAGGTACTATAGCTTGTCCTCAAAGCATTCCAAATGGCCATAGCCGTTGGACGGTCCTTGCAGTCCAAGAAAATATCCTCCTCCACTGCACTTAGCAACGTTTTGCGAGCAGTGGAGTCCTTTTTCTTCCAAGCATCATAAGTCTCACGCTCACGCCTGTGTTGAGCCGTATTCCCAGCTTCAGGCTCATTCATGACATGGTTGATTGCCTCAAGAGCCTCTTGCTCTTCCAGCACATACTGGATTTTCGTACTCCAGACTTCGTAATTATCGCCATTCAGCTTCAACCCTTTGTTGAGCTCAACGATAATTCCATTGATACCAGCAGTAGTCATTCTTTACACAAAAGAATATAGACAAAATGAGAATCATTCCAAAAAAAATATGCAAGGGTTTAATGTTCACATACATACATGCCATCATGTGAAGCAATAATTAAGTAGGCTAATTAACATATATATAACCCGGAATCAAAAGTTCACTATGTTCCCAATCATCTTCCTAAAGTTTGATATATATAGAAAATTAGCCTAATTAATTAGTCAAGCTAAGCATGTTAATTATGCTTCATACGACATGATTGTTAAGCATAAGGTTGTGTTAAACAAATTAACAACACGATATAAGCATATTAAACATATGTAATAATCGCTTATACACAGAGCATGTTATAACTTGTAAAATTCCGAACGCAAAAAAAAAACAGAAAGCAAGGAATACATATATCCTAGTTTTTGCATGTTATAACATGGAGTGCATGCCAAAGTACCAATAAAAATATTACTGGAGCATACTGGAAAAGTCACGCAAAAAGAAAATTATGGGAGCATGCCAAAAAAAATAACTGGAAGTCATTATCGTTTTTCCCTCCTTTTTTTTTATATTACAGTGAGCAAACACAAAAAAATTTAATTGTATGATTAAAACCAAAAAAAAGATCTGTTTTGATGGGTTAAAAGAAACGTGGGCCTTGTGCACATAACCCAACCAAAAAAAAGAGAGAGCCCATATGACCCCAAAGGTCCAGAATAGTATATCCAGAGCCCATATGACTATGGAACAGTGGCGGCCTCGGCTTTTGTGTGGGATGAAAAACCTAGGGTTTCTTTTTCTTTTTTTTTTTCTCAAAGTAAACAGCCGCCGCCGCCAACATGGAAGAATGCTCCCACCAGAGCAGGCTGCCGCTGACAGTGGACGATGCACACCGCCGACAGTGGACGACGCACATCCCCGCAGCGGCGACGCGCACCACCGCAGTTGCGACGAGCACCACCGCAGCAGCCGCAGTTCTGCTGGATATGCGAACAGATTGTGCTCCACAGCCCGCGCCGCCCGCCTCAGCCAGTGACGACGACTGACGAAGGTGCAGCAGCACAGAACGACGCAACGACGACGGACGTCGCCTGTCTCTTTCGGCCGCACTCCTCGAAACGCTCGCCAGCCGCCACCCAGAGGCCTTCTTGACGGTCCATTACCGCCTCCACAAGCCGCCGTTTCGGGAACAAAGAACTGCGCCGCCGTCGTGCATCCACCGTCTGTGGCAGTGCGGTGCGAGTCCCCTCCCGGTTCGGGCGCTGCCGTATGCAGCAACCCTCGCCTTTGCCGCCGTCTGCAGCAGGCCTCCCCTTATCCACCGCCGTGTGCAGCGAATAATTGGGTTGGGGTTCTTGGGTTTCAAAAAAAAAGAACAACCTCTTTTTTTTTTGTTTTAGTTGTTTAAAAAAAACAATCACACAGATCCAGTTTTTCTCAATCGACAACAATAATAAAACGATGTAACAATCGATTAATTGAAAAACATGGCATGGCAGTAATGGTTTTCCAACAAAACAATCTGAGTTCATATTGCCACCGAGCCAAAAAAACGATGTAACATGGCATGCGTCATATATTATCAATCAAGAACACAGAGTTCAAGTCACGGTATTTTATAATAGAAACAAACCAATTGTTTTTATTATAAAGAAACATCGACATGTGATTAGATAAATTCAACACACGATCGATTGGCATTATTATACATAACGGATCACATGTTACAAATAATCAGGAAATCAAGCCTAGGGCTCCGCTACCAATGAAGGATTATCTATACACAGATATTTAGGAATAGAAGACTTACTTGTAAGTCTAAAGGAACAAGCGGAAGCAGGATCTTGGAGCTCGGCTTGAATCACTGATCGGTGGAGGCCGTCACGGTATAATCGGATCGGTCTCCTAGTTCTTCACAGCCTAAACCCTACTTTCTGTTTACTATGGATTGTGTATGTCTGACGATTTACTAAATAATACCACATAACGGTATTATTTATAGAGCCCAAACTAGGGCTAAATTAGGATTACGTGGTGAGCACCCCATATAGGTGGACCCCATGCCCCTTTTTCCAACACCAATAATTACCACCTCGTTACCCATCCTCTTCCCTGCTATTCATCTTTTTCCCAGCCTTCGTCATAGATCACTCCAATAACAATTAATGCTCCCCCACAGCAAAAACAATAGTTACAGCTTGTCTAGACGCTGGCCAGAGGGACGACAATTGTTGCGAGGTGTAACACAGTTCTAACAACATTAACAAACGTTGAGAAATATTTGGACAATAGCTTAAGGCCAATCGTGAGCAAAAGGCGACTTGTACTGGAAAAAAAAAAGGTGAAGAAAGTGGTCAAGCCTGATCAAGATAAGTTCGAGCTGCTTTGATTCCATTGAGCAAGCTGGAGCCTAAATACCAAAGCTCGATTGAGCTCGAGCTCAGGCTCGTTTACACTTCACATCCCTATCAAGGCAAGCATGATTGGCTATTGAGCGAACCATGATTGGCCATCAAATAAAAATCCTGGCTAATGCAAACATAAAAATGGCTCCTTTACCAAACATGTTAATTATCAATTTTTAATTAGATAATTTCTGAAACTAAAAAAAAAAACTACTCATACAAACAAGATTATCTTCTTTCAAATAAAAAAACCACAAGAATATCTTTCCTTTTAATTTTAAAAGAAAACAACAAGAACATAGAAAAATGAAAACGATCAAAAGCAAGAGTCAATATAAAGTCTAGTATGGTTCTAAAATTTTTTTAAAAAAATGTGTAGTAAATAATGAAGAAAAAGACATATACCCGCAGGGAACATAAAATGTGATTAAATCAGCGGGAATGTGATCCAAAAGCGGCCACCTTCTTCTCCCCTTTTCTTCCTCTCTCACTTTGTAGTAGTAGTCACACCAGTCACTTGTCAGTCCTCACATTTCACAGACTCCAAAAATGCTTAGAACTCTTATCCTCCGGCGACACTCCCTCCAATCCCAACCCCACCTCCGCCGCCACATCCCCACCACCACCACCGCCGCCGCCCCATTTCCTCACTCTCCGCCTCCGCCGCCAAACCCTTCTTTCATCCGTGCATTCTCCTCCGCCCCACAATCCTCCTCTCCCTCTTCCGACGCGGAGCTCCGGAAATACTTGGGCTACACCGCCCTCCTCATCTTCTGCGGCGCCGCCACCTACTTCTCCTTCCCATTCCCGGAGAACGCCAAGCACAAGAAGGCCCACCTCTTCCGCTACGCCCCTCTCCCGGAGGACCTCCACCCGGTCTCCAACTGGAGCGGCACCCACGAGGTCCTCACCCGCCACTTCCACCAACCCGAGTCCCTCTCCCAGCTGGAAGACCTCCTCAAGTCCTCCCATCAAAACAAAGCCAAAATCCGGCCCCTCGGCTCCGGCTTGTCCCCCAACGGGATCGGCCTCGCCAGGGCCGGTATGGTCAATCTGGGCCTCCTCGACCAGATTCTGGCCGTCGACAAGGACAAGAAGACCGTCACCGTCCAGGCCGGGATTCGGGTCCAGCAGCTGGTCGATGGCATCAAAGAATATGGACTCACTTTGCAGAACTTTGCTTCCATTAGAGAGCAGCAGATTGGTGGCATTGTTCAGGTCCTTTGCTCTTCTTTTCTAACTTCAAAGTTGTCTTCTTTTTTATTTTTTTGGGTGCTATTTACACAATTGTTTTTATTTTTAACAGAGTTCCTTAACTACTGGGGTTTCAATAGCTTCTCTAAAGTTACGAGCTTTGGTAGAGTAGGAAATGTGGTAGTGCATACAATTCCTTGATTGTAAAACTGTAATTCATTAGAGTATATCCCTTTTTTGCTTTGTCAATTTAAAAGAGAGTTGCTTGTTTCTTAGGTTGGTGCACATGGTACAGGTGCAAGATTGCCGCCTATTGACGAACAAGTTATCAGCATGAAGCTGGTTACTCCGGCCAAAGGGACAATCGAGATCTCTAAGGAGAAAGATCCAGAGCTATTTTATCTAGCTCGTGTCGGCCTTGGCGGCCTTGGCGTGGTTGCTGAAGTCACGTTACAGTGTGTTGAGAGGCAAGAGCTAGTCGAGCATACATTTGTTTCCAACATGAAAGAGATCAAGAAAAATCACAAGTAATTATTTACTACATTGTTTCATTTAATATGTCAAACGCGTTATCAGCGATTCCTTGTGTGTGGTTTAGCAGTTTTGTTCCATAGGTTATAGATGCATGATATCAAGCAGTTGTAAATCACCTTGCAATTCAAGTGATGTGAGAATTACGAGAGTAGCTTACTCAAGAGAACTGCCACAACCACAAATTTGCTTTCCCGATATCCTTGTTGGGTGGGAACCTTGAGCGGGTATCTTTGGATAATCTGAATTTGTTAAATGCTGGAATTTCGTCACATAAGAGCTTGGAAGTTTGCTATTCTAGTCTCATCATATGACCCATCTTTGGATAGAGGGCAATCTGTTGGTTGGTCATGCACTGAACTCATTTGTCGATCAATTGTTAGGCTGTACAACCATTTATTCAGGCCTAGAGGAACAAACATGCAAAATGATCCCCTATACATATAAACATTTATTATCCTTTTGAATTACAAATGTATTGCTTCTATATGTTGCACTTGTTATCTGTTGTCTATCGTATTTTATATGAGTGGAGTTCACCACTGTTCTATTTGCTTATCAGGGGCCAATCTTTCTATTTTTCCATTTTCAGGAAATTGTTGTCTGAAAACAAGCACGTAAAATACCTATACATACCCTATACCGAGACTGTTGTAGTTGTGACTTGCAACCCTGTCTCAAAATGGAAGAGGAACCCAAAATTCGTACCCAAATACAGCGCAGATGAAGCCTTACAGCATGTCCGTGACTTGTACAAGGAGTCTCTTGTGAAATACAGGTAGAGCAATAGTCCCTTTGTCTAAACTGTGTAATTTTCTTGTTTATCATACCTATTATACTCCCGGCCAAAACAAGAACAAACCTCTTGCTATAGCAGTGTAAGTTGATTGTTTCTCAAACATCTCTCCTGGCTGTACTAACGTGTGGAGAGTAGTAGTATGCTTTAGCTACCTTGAAAATTTAACGTAATTTAGTATGACGTTTTTGCTCTTGCTAATTTTATGCTCAGGATTGACTTTAGTCAGCTCTATATTAGGTTTCAGAAATATGCAGTTACTTTAGTTATTTTGCTTCTCATCCCATCCACCTCTCAGTTTCCTGTCTGGTGAGCAACTTCTGCATTCAATTTGATCACATTTTTGTTATGTTTGCCCCTTCTCCTTTTCTTTTAATAATAATGAAAGGGGTTGATGAAACTGCATCATATTGGCATGCTTATTGTATTGCATATAGAAACTGCAGGTCTCTTATTTTTCTCGTGATGGATATCTTTTTACCGCTTTATCATCTTCTAAACTGCCGTTTTTCTTTTTCCCATTTGTTTATTCAGTTTAATTGAATACCTCAGATGTTTACAGGCCCACAGAAACAGCTGCTAAATCTGTGGTTGATAATGAACCAGACATAAATACTCTTTCGTTCACAGAGTTAAGAGATAAACTGCTGGCACTTGATCCTCTGAACAAAGATCATGTCATGAAGGTCAATCATGCTGAGGCCGAGTTCTGGAAAAAGTCAGAAGGATATAGAGTGGGATGGAGTGATGAAATTTTGGGCTTTGATTGTGGTGGCCAACAATGGGTATCAGAAACTTGTTTTCCTGCGGGTACCCTTTCCAACCCTAGCCTTAAAGACCTCCAATACATAGAAGAGCTGAAGCAGCTCATAGAGCGAGAAGAGATACCTGCACCCGCTCCTATAGAGCAACGCTGGACGGCTTGCAGCCAGAGCTCCATGAGCCCAGCTTCGAGCTCGTCAAAGGATGATATATTCTCTTGGGTAGTTCGATTGCACCTTTACTTTCTTTTTCGTGTTAAATTCCATATATGTACAGAATTATGAATGTTGATGTTTTGCAGTGCTGATTCACATTACTGTTACCATTTTTAGAAGGCAATTCACAATGTTGCATAAGGAGTTAAACTGTGAAATTGTCTTTAAAAATATTTGACTTTGTCGCAGGGTCCATGACTGTGTTTATAATTCATGGTTTCCCCAGTTTGGTACTTTTAAGCACATATCTTTGCATGAGTTTATTATTAACGTTCTTTAATTCATTATTGGTTGTCATGTTCATGTTTGTTATTGTCTTGTTCTAGCAGTTGGTTGCGGAGATTGCTACTCATGTTGTTTGCTGATGTAAACACTTTATGCACTGTACACTTTTGGCTGCTGCCAACGGACATAACAGTGACAGACTCTTGGATTTTATGTTCTTGCATATAGTTGGGCTTCTATTGTTTTTTTTTTTTTTGTACTAGTTTGAGGCCTTTTGATTTCCCCAACATTGGAGAGAAAAGGATGACAGTTTCAGCTTGTTAGATTTTGCTCTCTTCTTTTTCTTTTTTCTTTTGACAGTTTGTGGAAACAAGAAAAATATTAGGGTTTTCTTTCTATCTTAACTGAGTGAAAAGTGATCTGTTAACAGTTAGCTGGTAACCTGGATATGGGCACAGCTTCAGGGATAGCAAGCAGAAAAGTTTTGTTCTTACTAAAGTTACCTACCAGTGGAAATCGATTTGTCTTTGAATTTACTCTATTAGAAGTAGACATGCAGATCTTATATGAAATTTTTTTTGTTGTTGCAAATGGGGTCAGATTTAGGGCTTTAACTAGTGAACTCTCCCACCGAAAGCCATTGCCATATGCTATATCTTATGTTCAACTACTCACTAAAAAAATATTTTCCGATGAGATTTTTTTTAAAAGAATTTGTTTCCTATCAGGTGGGTATAATCATGTATCTTCCAACAATGGATGCTCGTCAAAGAAAGGATATCACAGAAGAATTCTTCCACTACAGGCGTCTCACTCAATCACAATTGTGGGATAAATATTCGGCTTATGAACACTGGGCTAAGATTGAGGTACTGCTTAAAAATCTTGTCATAACTCTTATTAGTAGAATGTTGTTTTCACCAAATTCTTTTTAGTATATTTTGTCTCCCTTTTCATTCTACTGCATTTGCTTAGATAATACAAAAGGTTATGTGAAATTCAGTTACAAGCGTTGACAGTTCTTTATTTTAGGGGATTGAAAACAGGAAGCAAAGTTTAAAAACCATCTAAGTGGATCTTTTATTTGTTGTAGTGTGATGGAGTCCAAACGAACATAGACGACATGTCATAGACAACACACTGCAACATAGTGTCATGCTTTTGTATCAGTGTGGGCTCTAATAGTGACTTTGTTCATTTATCCATTATTAAAGAGTTTACTGTGGATCGAATCTAATGAAAACGATGACGAAGATATTTAATTGGTATCTAGCCAGTGTGTATCAAGCACAGTGGCAACCTTGGCATAGTTCTAGGTGAACAACCTGGGCTTGATTCATGGCTTTGGGGTTTGGGTTAAGGAGACGGTGTCATCATACAAAAGAAAAATTATTTGGTGAATTTATCATTTAAAGATTCATAACTTGTGCAGGTTCCCAAAGATAAAGAAGAGCTAGTGGCTCTCCAACAAAGGCTAAGAAAGCGCTTTCCTGTGGATTCTTATAACAATGCACGAGCGGCATTAGACCCCAACAAAATCCTTTCTAATAACATGCTGGAAAAGCTGTTCCCGTTGTCTCAAACCAATTGAGAAGCGTGCCTTGCTCCTTGGTTAGTCCTTTGATTCTTGCCTATTAAATTTTAATGCATATTAACTTGTGAGATGGCCATTCGTCAAATTTTCTGAGAGTAACTTCAACTGAAGTTCCTGACTGTATAGTCTAATTTGGAATATATTTCTGTTGTGCTATTATATGTATGGTTTGTAGCAAGGTGTATCTTCCCATATTAAAAGCAAAGAACCTTACCATTACCAAGACCAGAAAGCAGCGCTGCTTGCTTGACCCTTTAGAGGCTGTCTTTGTTGACTCCTCTGCCTGGCCTCTCAGTGCTTTGGCATTCTGTTAAACAATCTTAAAAAGTTTTGGCAGTTTTACAATGCGCCTGGCCATTGCTATATGACAATTGATGACTTTTTAAAGGAAGATTGTCTCATCTGATTCAGAAACCAAGATGTCTCAGTGATGCGTACTGCTGGTCATTTTAGTTGGATAGGAGGACAAAAATACTAAAACGTGTAGAACCTTGTATTGCATATTGAAGAATTACTGTGGCAAAGGTTAAGTTCATCAGCAAAAGATAGATGAAATGGGTCAGGTGCTTTTTTGCCGACAAGGAAACAACGTAATAGGTTATGTAGGTTAAAGAGGAAATCAGTCAATCTAGGGGCCCTGGAGCTGGATTTATACTCATCCTTTTGTTAGTAAATTTCTTCAATCCGGGACACAATGGAACCTCATCTATTTTTCAAATCTGTGGGCCTACCGTTGTATTTGGGTATTCTTGGTCCTTGCTTGTGGTTTCTTGTAATCCGATCTTAAGGTGATGGTTTGCTCTTTGATTGAGCAAGACTTCTTTTCTCGATATAGCGATTCTAGTAGCCTTTCATTTCGACCAGGATATACAAATTTTGAAAACCCATTCTTGTTAATGATCTGTAGTAGTTCAGTCATGTGGTTTCTGATAAAACCGCTTCAGTGGGGGGTTTTCTACTAATTGAGTGTTGACTTTGCCAATTTTATTTCTTGGCAGTTGGTTGAAAGGAGAGGGAAAGGGGGAATATATCTGCCTTTCTCTTGTGTTCTTTACAAGGGAAATGGTCAGAGAAAGAAAAGGAAAATCAGCAGTGCAACTGTTCAATGAAATTAAAACGACAGGGAATAAGCAACGAGTAATGAATACCTTACATTAGCGTATACATTCTAGTTCAACAAATTACATCATTACCAGTATAGAGTCTAGTTCAACAAGTTACATAATCACTCGTATATGTGATACACAAGGATAGGCAGGAAAAACATCTTCAAACTACTATGCAGCAAGTACATGTATAGTGGTGTTTGGAATCCTGGTCAGAAGCATTCTTCGCACAGCCAACAGCAGCATAGAGCGAACAGGCTGCACAAGTAAAACATACAACAGAAACCAAAAGATTTAGCGTGAACCCAGAAAGATTATCCGCAGAGCTTAATGAAAAAATAGAGTTCAAGCGGATCAAATTTTGCAAGAGTGGCTTGGAACCAAGTTAGATGGTTACTTCAGATATCCACTTTTGCAATCGTTAGTTGAAACAAGCAGAAAAAAAAAAAGCAGAAACCACTACTTATTTCGGTTTAGTGCATAGCTGCTTTTATGCCTTGACTTACCATCCCTCGATGAAGCCTCTCTCTCCTTTCGCTTTCGTTTTATTACGAGGGAAACACTTCTTTCCAGTTGGATCAGTTGGGGGAGTCTCAGTCGGATAACCTTTTTGACATATAGAAAGAGATAAGTCAGTCCTCTGGAATAACTTCTCAATAAGAAGCCAAAAAAAAGAAGAAAAGAGACAGAAAAGAACCCCAGGAGGTAAATAGAGAGAGGGGTGGGGAGAAAACCTGCAGGAGGTTTGGTCTCTTGGGGTTCTGAGTTTGGCATGTTGGAAGAACAGAACCTGTAATCTAGCTGCTATTGTTTTCACTTGAGCAAAGATACTTGATATGGATTTGCCACTCCTTGTATATATATAAAGACTCGTGAATTAACCTACGCTAGAAGGGGCGGTAATGGAAAAGTTTTTCCACTTTCTGCAGTCACTAATTCACATTACTACAGTCCGTTTTTCTCCAAAATATTCCTACTTTTAATTATATTGAAACTCTGTTCACACTGTAAAGCTATGTTCATTGTTGGGTAGTAAGGAAATGGATGGATAACACCTCTGAGTGATTGAAAGCTACACAAAGCATTGGTCATATATTAGATTACTTAGCGGGATGAAATTTTGGACAAGAGTAAAATATTGCAACTTTTCACCATCCGTTTTGATCTTTATACATGTGTCTAATCCAGGAAGGGTATCTAGAATGAAAAGATAGTCTGAAATTGATCGAGAACACGGTTTCCAGCTCATGGCATCACTAAAGCCGGAACTGATATGGATCCACTACTTGGCAAAAGAAGAGAATAATACTGGGAGGATCAAGAACACTGTATACTCTTTTGTTATTTTTATGCACAGAATATATGCTTTTTTTTTTTTATTGTCAAAAAGCACCGAAAGAATAGTTGACAATCTTACAAGCCATAAACTGTTAGATTCTTTTTTTTTTACTGGTCGATGCTGAAGGTGAGACTCAATCTGATATTTGATTCATTTGCAGCATATGTGTGCTTCTTGAATTTGATTATAACAGTTTATTTTTTTATTTTATAATTAGGAATGCATGTCACTGTGCGGGGCTGGAGCGGAGAAGTGAACCCAACCGATCTTATGGTTTTCATGATATAAACTTCAATTTCTGTGTGGATTCGTAGTTTATCTATAGAAGCATTGGTTGCTGTTTATCTCACCCAAAAGATCATTGGCCAGGTCCTTCTCCTGTGTGGATTTGAGACTTCCCTGCTTCATGACCTCCTGCCCTTTTACTTTTTGAGGAGTGTTGTCCCAGTCTGTTCCTTTTCCTCTTGATCCTGTCTCCCTATTCTGCTGGTTTTGTAGACTTTACGAATATAGAACTTTGGAGAACTGCTTTTACGCAGTGTAAATTATACATCAACTTTTCGAGAAAGATCAGGGGAAAGGATACTGTAAAAGATGTGGAGGAAATAGATTGTATACTGGTTTTATTTCTCCCTCTAATCTTCAAGATTAAGTTACCATTAGGTAAGTTTTCCAAGTTTCTCATAAAAGTCTATTTATCAACCAATAATTGTTCCCAACATGTAGTAAATAATAACCCTTATCACCCCATATTGCATCATGATTTTCTACAAAATTTCCTCCCCACATTTTAGTACCGAATAAAATAAATAAGCAATTTAATATAATTCTGTTTAAAGTTTGATTTATTATATTGTAATTCTATAATGGATATTTTATTTTAAAATTAGTTCGAGTCTTTCGTTTTTCTATATTTTCTTGTTTATGACTGCTTATAAGTTGCCAAAATGGTATATGATATACCCTAGCCCAATCCATGAGGAAGGGCCCCTAGAAGAGTAAGCCCAAAGGGAATGTAACAGAGTCCAGCCCGAAATATGGAAGAACATCTGGCACTTGACAGCTGTCCACGAGGGTACAGGTATGGAACCCTACAGCTATCCACGTGGGAACTCTGAGCTGTCCAGCACCGTAGATCAAGTAGATGAGGATAAAGGGTAGCCATCCGATTTAGGGCATCATATTCATATTGTATATATAGAATAGACATGGAAAAACCAGGGAGACTGGGGGGCCGATTCATTGTAAATATAGACACAAAACTACTCTTCTTCTTCCTTGTACTCTCCTCCTCCCTCTTGTGACCCTAAGAGCTTCCTTAATAAAAATCCAATCTTTTATCTATTCTAAGCTTTTTTGTTGATTTCCAAGTATACAAATTTCTTGGTCATATCAAGTGGCGCCGTCTGTGGGGATCAAACGAAAAGCTAAGCTCAATGATCCATTAAAAGATCGTTCCATCCATATCTATCAAGTTTTCAACCAAAGATGAGCAAATTCAGCTCTGGGAACGCTGGATCCACAATGGTCCAGGCCAGATCCAACAAGATCTGAGTTAGATCTAATAAGATCTAACATGGAGGGGAGGAGAACGACAAATCAAGACCAGATCTAGTCGTTAGCAGCCAATCAGTGGCCGAAAAGCGTGAAAACAGAGTTCAATCAGGGTGCATCCACCATACCTCACCGCACTTGTCACCGGAGAAAGGGGAAGAAGTCTGTTCCGGTGAGATTCAAACTAGATCTACATAGATCTAGCTAGATCCGAGCTAGATCTACCCAAATCCAGATAGATCTATGCTGACCCGACTAGATCTAGGCGAGGGGAGCAAGATCTGACCAGATTCGAGGCTCACCCAATAAGAACCAACCCAGATCTATCGAGATCTAAGGAGTCATCACTGTGAACGTTATTATCCATGCTTGATTCACCGCCCTCTGTCGTTGGAGGAGCAACATAACCCTGTGTTATGGTGATGGGAACCTCCAGTACATGAGATGGAGCCTGTAAAGGGAGCAACCCGTGGAAAAGAAGCAGAAAAAGGGATGGCGAACAGATTCAACCGGAAGCTGTCTGAACCCACACTGGTCCAGCTATCCGACACCCTATAGTGGCCTATGGGCTAAAAATATATCCTTTTTTTTTTATTATGCTAACGTCTAAATAGTTTATATCTTTGCAATGATATTGGCTTGGGTGATGTTTGTTGAATATATGTCTATTCATGCTAATTAAGTCTTTCCTTTTTATGGAGGGATGCCAACAAGCGGTTAGAACGCTGATGGAACCCTGCTCGAGGAGCAGCTAAGACTCTGTAGGAGTGAAAACTCCCACGGAAGTCCCAAGAAGGCCTCTGGAGGAGGCGGAGGACCGAGAAAGGACACCGTAGCTAGGTGCATCGACGGTAGAGTGGAAAAGGCAAGACCTTGAGGAGATGGGACCACTGAGAATCATCCTCAGTAAGGTCTTCCTCCAAAAATAAAATATAAAAGGGTGCAGAGAGCACACCCAGAAGAGACACTGGAACGAAGCTGGCGGGAACCTGTTCAAGAACAGTAGAGACCCTCATTAGAGTGGAACAACTGGGTCCGCTAAACCCTGAAGAACAAAGGCCAAGAGCTAACACTCAAGCCTAAAGAACAAGGAGATGGGACTCCTGAGGTTCACCCTCAGTGGGGTCTTCCTCCAAGAAGAAAATATAAAGGGGTGCAAAACGCACGCCCAAAAGCAAGCAGAATCCCGATCCTTGAGGGATCAGTGGTCGGCAACACTACCTCAGCTGTCCACCAGAAGGAACCTCAAGGGTACCTCCATAAAGGCAAGAACAACTACCAACACGAATAAATCGATCAAGAGAGAGTTCCTCACTTGGGAAAAGTGAAAGGATGAAACTTGAGAGTGAGATGCCATAAGATGCATACGGCCCCTTAGGAGCCATAAAGCAGTAAGGCTCTAAGAAGCTTCACAAATCGCAAAGGCCTGAGGAGTGCCAATGCGAAAAGGCCTGAGGAGTGCCAATGCGAAAAGGCCTAAAGAGTACCGTGCAAAAGGTCCAAGGGTGCCAAAGCATACTTTGGTGGTCTTGATCTCAAGTGAATCTATAAGCTTTCCCTAAGTAAGGAAAGCTCCCTTGAACATTTTAAAAAAAAAAATAAGTACCCCAAGAGAAGGGTGCAAAACGGACCGTGAGAGTTCCAGAGTTCCGATACCTGGTTTAGCTGAGAGGGGAGTTGCCACCACATAAGGGTACAATGCTGTCACATAGGCATGAATTTCACCGCCACCTAAATCTTCCACTGTATATGGCATGGAGAGCCGCCAACCTGATGGCAGACAGGGGGCTGAACCCTGGATGATGCCATGAACCAACAAAAGACACGCAAAAGCCAAGATCCCTGAAATGAATGGGAACCTGAAGGCAGACAGGGGGCTGAACCCTAAATGATGCCACGAAACCAACTAAAGACCTGCAGGAGGCAGGATCCCTGGAGTATATGGAAACCAGAAGGCAGACAGGGGGCTGATCCCTGTCAGGAACCAACCGAAGCCAAAATGAAGAAGAGTGGAATACGAGCTGCACTCTTTTTCCCTTCATCAAGTTTTTATCCCATAGGGTTTTTCTTGATAAGGTTTTTAATGAGGCAGTCCACCCAAATGCGTGTTGCACTAACTCGATGACGTCTATGTCATTGAGCCAAATGCCCGACCTCGTTGGAAGCTCGACCATTTGGGGGGCTCTTGATATACCCTAGCCCAATCCATAAAGAAGAGCCCCCTAGAAGAGTAAGCCCAAAGGGAATGTAACAGAGTCCAGCCCGAAATATGGAAGAACACCTGGCACTTGACAGCTGTCCACGAGGGTACAGGTACGGAACCCTACAGCTGTCCACGTGGGAACTCTGAGCTGTCCAACACCGTTAGATCAAGTAGATGAGGATAAAGGGTAGCCATCCGATTTAGGGCATCATATTCATATTGTATATATAGAATAGACATGGAAAAACCAGGGAGACTGGGGGGCCGATTCATTGTAAATATAGACACAAAACTACTCTTCTTCTTCCTTGTACTCTCCTCCTTCCTCCTGTGACCCTAAGAGCTTCCTTAATAAAAATCCAATCTTTTATCTATTCTAAACTTTTTTATTGATTTCCAAATATACAAATTTCTTGGTCATATCAGTATACAACAAAACATCTTCTATAATTGCTCTTGTGAAAATTTATACAAATTTTTGTTTTTCTATATTTTCTTATTTATTATATCTAATTATTCTTGTCTACTAGAACCAGGGCTTTCCATCCAATCAGCAACGTTTGGGGTAGACCCACAGCCCCAGGAGGGAGGCATCACGAGTTGGACTTGCCCCAACTTGCAATCCCAGGCCTCTCGATATACTACTCCTTTTAACCCGTGACAAACTGAAAGAAGGATTTAATATCCAATGGAAATCGAGATAGGGAATAAAAGACCTTTCATAGTGCAATTAAGTATTTTGATATCTTGTTCTAAAAAAAAAAAAAAGTATTTTGATATCTTTTCCTTCAAAAACAAAAACATCGTAATATCATTGTACATCATGACATAATCACCTTGAACATTTCAAAGATGGTTTGCCATCTTAATTGCCATATGAATATTCTATAACTACTCTAACAATATGATCATCTCATTCAAATTGGAAGAATATCTAATCTATGATGTGGTGATATACATTCTTGGCTACAGTTTTTCATTAATGTCAGATAATTTTGGAACAACTACGCAAGGGATAGAGAAATAGTTGAGCAAAGTCTTGAATTCGAATATTGTCGATGAAGAAAATAAGAAAATCACGTCAGGAGAACTTTTTATCACTTGGTTAGGGGAAAAAATGGTGTACAGTACATATATATTTTTGTGTGTGAATAGATTTTTTTTATTATTGTAACAAAATGGGTATTAAGCTTTATTTAGTGATGTTGCAATTTAGTTGAGGAACAACAAGGCAATTTATGCAACACTTTACTACAGAGTGACAGGAGGAGTACCATAATTGAGGCAATGAAGGGTTGTTTGTTTCTGACACAGAATAGCAAAAAAAAACCAAGGGGAGAGGGGGAGAGGGGGGGTGGTAGCCTCTGCCCTCTGGTAGGAGTCAGGCACAACTGCAGTTAAAACTGTAGAGCCCATGAAGAGGCAAATGCGACAGAAAAATCACAGCCCCTAGCTAGGGAGAGGATAGATCAATGACAATGGGGAGCAAAGCAAAGAGAGAAAAAAAAATAAATTGAAAAGGCAAAAGGAATGAGAGAGACTACTTGAATTGAAAGAAGAGACATGTGAGATCACACCTTTGGTTATTTATTATTATTATTATGATTCTTATTACTACTACTACTACATCTTACCAGCTGCTAGTATCTAGATTTTTTCTTTTCTTTTTCTTTCTTATTTTTCTGATATCTAATGTTGCGTCTCTCTCGAGTCTTGACTACTAGTACAGCTAAAGCTTTGAGGGAGGAGAGCTATAGCCTCCTATACTATACTACTAGAGAGAAAGAAAAGAGAGAGGTGGGTGTCAGTCTGGTCAGTGATATTTGGTCATAGTTGTGCACGTGGGAGTCAGTGCCCACATTTACACCATTAATCACACAAATAGTAGTACTAGTTGGGGGTCCTGCCATACCCCCCCTCCCTTGACAACAACAGTACCCAATGTCTGTGACCATTAATTTTGTAAAACTGTAATGGCAGTAGTAGTACTACTACCACTGCTTAACAAATAAACCCAATATAAAAACCATGTACTAGTAGTAGTAATAACTAATAACCAGTCTAGTAATCAAGGGAGGAGAGGAGAAGGGGGAGGTGTAGTGTAGTAGTAGTAGTAGTAGTACTGGAACTGATGGAGAGGGATCATGGGTCCCTGCCATGTGTCATTTGTGTATCGAAACCTTTGAGGGTCCATCTCCATAGGGACAGTTGCTGGTTAAAGGGAAGGGATAAAAACTAGTACGGTTTCTTAGCCGTTTTTTTGGGGTAAAAAGCAGTCCTGTGATGGGGGGGTTGTTCTTGCAGGCTTTAAGGGCTATAGCTTCTGCCTTCTTTGCTTCTTCTGCTTGTTATTGTTTCTTTCTTTCTTTTTTCTTTTCAATTTTAATTAAGACTCTGGCTTTGAAAGGTCAGGTCATATGTCTACATCATTTCCTTCTCACATGCAACTGCTTGTCTTGTCAAATCAAATCATTTGGAATCTAGTCTACTACACACACAAACACAACCCATTAGAAACGATAAAATACCATAAAGTTTAACCCTTCTCATTCCATCCATTTATCCCTCCCTCTCTCTTTAGTTGTTGTACATATTTGTCCTATGTATGCTCCTATAACGTATATGTAATCAACTATCAATCTGCCTCCTGCCTACGTAGAAGCTGGTACCATTCTTTGTACAAACTTATCCACTGCTTGTACCAGAATTGAGGAACCCACAATGCAACCATTCTTCCAAAGTATTTGCACTTGGGTTTAAGATTGGTAACTATGGATTGCACAACTATAGAAGACCCAAATGCATTCCCTTACTTCATTTATGGCTCTGGTTATTAATTTACCCCCTATGATCTTATACCTAGTGCACCCCCCACAAACGGGCCTTATTCCATCCCTAGACATAAAACAAGCCATGATAGGACTAATATTGTTTCAAAAATTAGAATAGGCAACCCTTATGCGTAGATGCTAAATTGCTAATTAATCCTTTACATGCCAAACCGGACAAGACATTAAGTTGAACGTTACAGCATGACGTAATTATTAAATAAATTGGGTTGGAGTTAAGAAATCAATATCTATTTACCTTTTTAACTCAATGCGAATCCGACCTGCAAATGAATTGCCAGGCTCAACGATAATCCTTTCCCAAATCATGGTTGATCTTGGCTATATTTCCGTTATAATTGTACATAGTGTATAATCTATTGTCCACCATTTATGGTGTCTCATATTAAGTTTTTGTGGTGAGAAATGTGGTACTACATTACATATAATAGATTTTGCAGGATCTGCCAACAAAGTAATCCATACTGCGGGAAGTCTAGAATTCCTAACTCCTCGTATACGTTAAAGAGCTTTCTTAATTAATATATCTCCTACAAAGTTTATCCCAGTTCTAAAAATTACACTCGGATCGGATCCGCATATTTAAAACAACAAAACATTCCAACAAATAATAATGAAGTTGGTCCAAACCCATATATTTAATTATACTACTCCATAAGAAAAATAGGTACATTTTTTTTTCTAAAAAAAAGGCATGAGTGGTGTCATCACCGCTCTGTCGGTCCAGGTCCTGGTCAATACCAGTTACATCTTGGCATTAGACCCTCCTCGTAGGTGAGACCGCCCACCGGAACTAGGGTACCAGTGGACACCCTTGCGTGCTAGGCTTCATAGTGTCGGGGAGTCACCAGGTTCAACGGCCACCACCCACATCGTGTGGAAGACCATATTTGGCCACATCACACTATGCGGCTTGACTGTAAGCACCGAGACTCGAACCCGAATCCTAGAGATGACAAGCTAATGGTTTTGTCACTGGACACCACCCGGGTGGTTAGGTACATTTTATAACAAAGTAGCAACTCCTTACACATAATCTAACGAAACTTGAAAATTTTATAAACAAAGTGCAAAGGGTAACAACACAGTTTCCAAAAAGTACAACTTATATATGCCTTACTTTTTAGTCTTTAGCCTCCATCCTTCGACAATCAACTAGGTTTCTTGAGCCTTGGCATCATTCAAGCCAAGATCAACTAGCTAAGCTTATTTCGTATTAGACATGGTCGATCCACTATGCAAAGCGTTTGATTCAACCATTTAATGATTGACAGTAATTGCAAGAGATTGGATTTTTATATTCTGTCTCGCATAGTGGAAGCAGCTATATTTTCCAACGTTTGCTTGATAAAAATGCGCATCTTTGACCTCATCCTCGTTTGATTTACACTCCGTCTATATTGGGAAAGTGGAGTGTCATCCCCTAGTCTTTCCAATTTGAACCCAACTCAAACCTCCATAGTTCCTGTGGTCAGCCATTAGTTTTTATCATTCCGCAATATTTTTTATGGTATCCGTCTCAATTTACTCGTCCTCTCATTGTCACATTTTTTATACATAAAACATGATTTAAACCATGAACTTTATTTAAGGTAGAGGGAGCTCCTTACCAATCATGCCAAGATAGACTAGTAATTTCATCGTATCGATTTTTTTTGTTATGTTTTCCAGCAATATATGTCCTAATTCCAGCCGGGTTACGTGTTGCCACCCATATAGATAATTTAATTTTATTGGCAAAACTGAATTGCTTATGCCTTACAACTTTGACCACATTTTTTCCCCAAATAGTGGCAATCTGGCTACTAACTTTTACGTGTCTCCTTCAATAACTAAGAAGACTCATACACCAATTCAAAGCTCAAGGCCACCCAAGGAATGAAATCGAGTCAAATGTTAATTAATGGATGAGAGTCTGATACTGCAAAAATAACTCAATTATTGGTGAAAAAGCAAAGAATTCAAAGTTATGCTTTTAGGAGTTGGGGACAGCCTTTAGGAAGAAGATTTTGATCAAGATTTGATTGCAAGTTTCTGGTGCCAAATATGTTTACGTTTACAGGTTAAACTTCTCCCACTTTATCTGAACAAGAAAAACTAATGACCAAATACTTACACTCGTTAGGAGCCTAGATTTTTGGGGGAGGGGTCAATTGTACCCTAGCTGGACCAAGCTGGGGTTCCTTGCATCTGAAACCATTCCATGTCCTTGACTTGTTGCATTTGGTGGTTCTGGACCAAGCTGGGGTTCCTTGCATCTGAAACCATTCCATGTCCTTGACTTGTTGCATTTGGTGGTTCATATGGAAATGGAATGGCTTGGCATATTGTTCTAATTAAAAAAACTCTGCATACCCAGAAAAGAAAATGGAAAAGAAATCATAGATAATAAGATAAGTCTCCCAGTCTAAATACAAGCAACCATCAATCTAGGAAAAGTGAGAATGGGACCCAAAAATATAGTTATCACTTATTATGACTTCTTATGAGGGATTAGAGGCATAGAGTGGGGAAGGGGGCATACCCTCGTCTGGCCACTCGAGTACGTGTTCTTCCAGTGTCATGATGCCCTGGTAACCATAGTTGAGTTGCTGGAAGTCAGAGGAGGGAAAAAATTGGTTTTAATTTGCTAGGATATAAGGCACACACTCTAGGAAATTGGGGTATGTGGAATTTACAACCAACTACTACTACATGGTGAAGCTATACGATAACGTTCACACCTACATTAATCCTTAATTTTTTTTAAATCAAAGTACATATAATTTCAATAAAATCATGATAATTTTTTTTTTTTGATGCTAAAAAATCATGATAATTTGGAGTAGTGTGGAATAATATAAGGCGTACACACGCTAGGAATCTGGGTATTGTGGGACTTACAACTCACCACAAGCCTAAACTATATGGCAATACCCACACCCACATCAATCCTTAGCGTTTTTTTTTTTTTCTTAATCAAAGCTATATCCCTTTACCACAAAACCATGTTTGTTAAAGTAAATACCACTACCTCATTGACTAGATTAGGAAAAAAAACCTAAGACAACAATTAGGATGAAAGTATATATGTGGCTATCCAACCCATTTGCATAAAGAACTCTCTCTCCTCGTAAAAAAAAATTCTAACAATCAAGATTGAGCCTAAAATAGAAAATAAAAAAATTAGTTAAGATTTACTTAAAATTGTTGTAGCATATGTACCAAAAGAAAAAAAGATTGTGGTAGCATACGAGAATAATTAAACATCAAAAATTGGTCCCAATAATCCTCGAGGCAGAGGTACTCTCTTTTATTAATGTGGACTATTGGAATATTGTCGTTTATGCATCTAATATCTTCACTCAATATTGGTCAGACCGATTAATCATACAACGTCAAATGCTAATGATTTACGCCAAGACCATGTGGGCATATAGGAGAGGAAGTAAGCTACCTGGAATAATGTTCTTACAATACATGTGGCAGAACACAAGTCTTGAAAGAATCTTTATCTTTGGTGTTCGTCAATTGTCACCTTTTTGGCTATCGTTTCACCAAGTCAAAATATGGCCGACCTTCCAATGGGAAAAGGAAAAACCATAAAACCATAAAACATATATATTTGTCTCTTCCCCTAAAACCTCTAAAGGGGGAGAGAGCTTCAATTCTTTGGTAGAAAGCTTAGAGACTTCGTGGTGGTGGTGGAATATGCTAATTGTCAACCTAGAGTCTTATCTGATGGATGGTAATTGAGATAGCTTTTTTGTGTTTTGGAGGTGACTGCAATTTTTCCACGCACTACCACAAATGGCAAGTGAATTGTGGTACCTTTGACCCCTAGAACTTCCCCCCACAAAATGCATTATAACGTATCATGATCAACTCGCTGGAGATCATCAAGATCTTATGGAGAAAATCAACATAGACACTAAAGATTCAAATGAGTTCCACCTAAGAGTCCCTAGTCAAATGTCAAGACTTGAACCAATTATTGTGACCATTCAAAAGACACAAGTTAGTTGCGCAACATACCAAATCTCTAGTCACACAGAATGTGTCAGAAGAAAGAATGCTAGCTCCTAGGAACAATTTTGCAAAATTACACACTTTCCAGTCTTTCCCTAAACTGTTACATTGAGTATAAAACTTTCATGAGCCTTATCAACCAAGTGAAGTTTTTTATTGAAATGGTCTAGCAAAACTTGATAATTATTAACTTTTTGCCTGCTTGGGATCGTGTCTGTTAATGAAAATGGCTTCTTAAAGGAAAAAAAAAAATGACACAAATTTTGTGCTCTTGCATACCTTGGCATACAAGTGAATATTATTTAGATTAAGACCTACACTATACCATTGAGACGTTTCCCATTTGAGTAAAAGTCCACCCTCCTCCTTGTCTTTTATAAGAATACAAATGAGCTGCAAGGCTAGTTGATTAAGATTTACTTTAGTTAAAATAGCGGTAAAAATATCACAGTACTTGACTGATTGATTAAACAACTCGCTGGCTTGCAGTAAAACAATCTCAAAAAAAAAAAAGATTGGAATTGTTAGGTGAAAAATCCTAAAAACTGGTCTTAACAATTTTGCACAAATTAAGATACCTTCCCTGCACAGTTTTATCAAATCAAGGCTACGTGCCCGTCAACCTCAAAGAGTTCTAACTCACATAAAACTCTGAAATTTTGCCCACCTGAGTTCATCCTTTTTTTGAAGGAACCTGAGACTAGACCATAACGAATTGCATACAGAAAACTATTTCGAGTTTGAAGTTTGAAAAGATTGCATGAAATGACCGGTCAAATATTATTGCTGGCGATCCCATGATCATCAGTTTGCCCGTGGTGAAGCTCCAGCTGCCAACTTAGTGTCTTCCTAATTAAATCCAGTTGGGATGTCAAAATTGGTAGTTTCACCATGAGAAGAAATATCCCTTTTTGGCGAAAAACTATATTTCATGATGAGATTGATCAACCAATGAATTATAAAGTAGTACTAATTAGTTGCGAAGCTAAGGTAGCTTTTGATACACATCAAGAAGTTTTATTTTAATTTACCAATTCCTCCGACGAAACTGCCTTTTTTTTTTTAAATTTGGAAAGTACATCCAAATGATGCAAAGAAAAACTTTTTTTTTTGGTTTTTAAATAGCGGTATAAAGAAAGAAAGAAATCCAAATTGAAAATATTTATTGATTTTTTTTTAAAAAAAATTGAACAACATAATACAAGGGCTAAAGAGTTAAACAGTTGCAAACCTAGAAATAATTCCTAAGGAGGGTCCATCTCTCGTTTAGTCGTAACTTTAAGTTTTAACTCATAGAACTTGTTTTTTTTTTTTTTCTTTTAATGAAGAAGTCATACACCTTGTTAATTAGGCCTACCAAACAAGCAAAGTTGGAGCCAAGCCCGAGAAACTAGCTATGAACCAACTAGCAATTGAGCTTTGATATTTTAGGCTTGCGAGACATACAAACAGAGCTAGCCCTTGCCTAAAATTCAGCTCAGAACCGTTAAAAACCTGGCTTTGCTTGTTTTATTTGTAACACAACCTTGCACTCAGTTTAAGACTATGATTGAGTTTTACTTATTAGTCTATATATATATATATATATATATATATATATTTACTTGCACATACTCACAGCTTTGATCCACTGGCAATATCCTAGAATACTTTTTTTTTTAAAAAAAAAAGGATCTCCTAGAATACTCGTGATCATCATATCCTGAAAACGCTAATTTTGTCGTTCTTTGCCTAACCCAAATAATAAAATACAAGCTCGTCACCATCTTCAAAACACCTTCGGTGAATTTATCTTTTTTGTAAACAAAAAGTGATTGCCTCTAGTCAACTAGTCAAGTCATTTGTAATCGAGATTTCAAATGGAAGAAATGATATGGATCATCACGTACGATATAACATTTTACATTATTTCTAGGCGAATCCCATAAATTTGTTTACGAGTTAGCTCATTTAAAGGGGATAAAGTTGCAAAAAAAATCTCTCTCTCTCTCTCTCTCTCTCTTTTTTTTTTTTTTCATTTAGCTTGGATAACAAAATATCTAAGGCTAGCGTGGGAAATAGTAATGTAAATGAAGCTCGTTGGGTTCGGTTTTCTCATCATATTCTTCCATTACTAACCAATGCATATTGAAAAATTTTAATTATGGGGACTTCCCAAAGTATATTAAGTTAGGCTCCCTTGTTAACACATTTTCTCTATGTATGTATATAAATTTATCTACTTCTCACCTAGATATAACAATTAATACAATAATAAATTCTGCTCTATTATCGTGTAGACTTCAAGTGAACTAATTCATACCCAAATTCAATCAAGTCGATACACCCACTATTTGCCCACCGATCGGTATATATTCTTTACGGATTAAGAAAACTGGTATAAGCCCATCTCTCGACATCCATTGTGTGTGGGGCCAGGCTAAATGGGACTCTGATTCTCTAATTTTTTTCACAATCAAAATGGTAAAGTTTTTGGATTGGGTGGTTTATCCTGATCTTATCTTATGCTTGAGTAACCTCCCCTCAACTTAAACCTTTTGTTTTAAAGGAAGAAATTTGATGCTTGAATATAATCAATCGTATTAAATTTATATAGTACTAATTTTGATAACCAACTTCAAAAAAAAAAATTGATAACCAACTTATACAGTACTAATGAATCCTCTTTTTTGGGTTTAAATTAAAATTGTGAGATGAGTAAGAACTAAGAAAGGTTTAGGGTTGTTCAGCTGATCTTCATAAACCAATTAAAAAGAAAGGATTGTTCAATTCAGCTAGCATATACGGGTGGTTTTCTAGTTGTTATTTCTAATTTATTATTTACTTTTTTAAAAAGATTTTTAATATTTATTTTCACTAGCTACAAACAAAATTGTATGTGTTGCAAGTGGAAAGAAAGTAAAAAAGAAAAAAGAAAAAGAAAACCCACACGGAGAGGGAGATAGAGAGAGAGAGAGGCAGAGAGGGATGTGAGAAAAAGGGAGGGAGGGAAGGGGGTGTGTGTGGGGTGGCTGATGGATGGGAGTGAAAGGAGAGTGAAAAGACAAGTCAAACGTCAAATCGAGGGTCTTGAAATCATAAGACAGTCAGTGGATGAATTGTCAATCAGTAGGATTTTGTGTTTATGTGTTCCCAACCCAAAACCAAAACAAAAAAGAAAAATTTTTAATTAGAGTCTGAATTCTTCTTCTTATTTTCTTCACTATTTGGCAAATAATTAGGGGAAAAATGGGTAAATTGGGGGGCACACCAGGGGGCAAAACAACAGAAGCTTCAAGGCACGTGCCAGAGGCTTGTCTCACGTGCAGGAGGGGTGGGTCCCACTCGGAGGAAGAAATATGAGACCAAAGGACAATTCGAGATTGATTATTTACAGTTTTGTCTTAATTAATCCCGATTGGATCTAAATTACCAGGATAGGCTATGATGGAAGTTGTAAGCGATTTGGAAAAATTCATTCATCATAATTAGATGTACTATCCATATAGTATCTGGATTAATAGAGATAAAGCTCTCTATATCAAATCAGAAAAAAAAACAAGTGGAAGTTTTCTGGCTCGTGTGTGTTACTAGTACTAATAATAGTAATAATTACTAGGAGGAGGAGGAGGAGGAGGAGTGGAGGAGGAGTAAGTATAAGTAAGTTATTGTTTGATGGATGGGTTGGGTGGGCAGCAGTCCCAATATGTGAACATGAACCCCTAAGACCCGGCCGACACGGTTCCCTATGCGCTGCCCAAATTTGGCACCCCAGCCAGCCAGGCCCTCCCACCCAAAACTCCACCCCTCCCCTCCTCTTCCTTCAATTCCAAGTCCTCCACATTTACACCGACTGCCACTTCAATTATTTCCCTCTCCTTTTCATTTCACCTCCATCTTTCTTTTCTTAACAACAACAACAACAACAACAAGTCTTCTTTGTCTTTATTCTCTAATCTCCCCCTCAACATATCAACAGGAAAAGTACTGCCCTTATCTTTCATCGGCTATATTGGTAAAATGGGTTATTTTGAGGTTATCATTTAATTTGCATGAAACATCAACCAAGCAAATATATGCATGGTGATGGATCCTGAAATGTTAGCATCAAGGGAATGGTTAATTAATTAATTACAATGTCTTTGAGTCACTTGACGTTCCAGATTAAGATTCTAAACCCTCGTTGTAATCTAACCACATAACTAGCTAGACTTTGAAATCATTAGCCCCAATCTTGTGGGTTAATCAAATTAAAACAATGTTTGTTCGATGTTGATGCTTATAAGATAGTAGCACTAATTAAAGCTATTGATTTTAATTTTCAGGAAAAGAAGGCTGGCGAAGATTTAACTCATGGATGGCAACTTGATTATAAATCAAAAATTTATATCATATCATTAACGTTAAAGAATGCTAGAGTTTGCTGTTTGTGGATTATTATCTTTTCTACACCCAAGTTGTAATACTTTTCTAAACCTTGGCACACCAAGTCACTTTCTCTTTAACTGTGTACGTAGATCCTGTTTCAGTCAATGAATGATATGACTAGCTAATAATAACAACATTAAATATACTCTATATAGCTCGAGAATTACTATCCACAACAAGCCATTTCTTTTACAATTCCAAATTAATAGACGTATTTGCTATTGTTTTTTTTTAATATAAAAATGCTAATTCATTTTCTTTTATGTTAACTAGTGGAAATTTCAGACGTCTATATAACTTTAATCACTTTTTTTAAACAAAACAGTCGATCGCTTAAATTAATAAAATCATGTGATTAATAATCAACTTCAACTGCTATGGCCTAAACTAGTCAAATCATGTGATTAATAATCAACTTCAACCGGTATGGCCTTAGGCACGACCATACATAACATAAAAATCACACTTGGAAAGGATGGATAATTAGCTAGAGCTACCGATGTTGTACCGAAATTGATTGCAAAAGAGGCGAAATCGGCCACACTTGATCAATTGCACGTGTAAGTACTTGGGGCCTTAAAAATTATAATTAAGGATAAAACTTGACAAGCTGCTATTGAATTCTACACGGTTATTTTTTTATCCAAATTAAAGGCTCTCCAAATTTAGAATAATTGTTTTCCTTTGTCATCTTAAAAAACTTTACATAAACTCTCCCCATTCTTTGTATTCTTGATCTTGATATTAACAAATAAGTAAATAGCTGTATAAACTTCTCCATTATAAATGGCTGATGCATAGTATGACAAGGCTAATATTTAAACTTGATCGCATAATACGGATAATTAACCCAAGATACCGGCTTGTTGATATGTTTTTAAAAAATGACTATTTATTGGACTTTTATTTTGAGAATCAACTATTTATTGGACTTGAAACCTTACAAAGATGCTGACTTTGCAGCTAACATAACAGTATGAGTTGATACATCTAACTTTTTTTTTTTTTTTCTTTGTTCACAATTCGATATATCTATTTTAAGTTCAAGAAGGCTCCCAATTTTTACCTGCTTTTGGCAATGGAAGTCGTACTTCAGATATTATTGTTTACTTCACAAAGCAACTCACCTTTGTTTCTATGATTCATTATAAAATCAAATTCTAACTACACTCGCCGTGGAAAGTAAGGTGAATGATAAAGCATATGTAGGCATAAGGTGAAAAAATTGTGAAGCTTGTTGGTTACCCCTAAAAGAGGAATTTGTCAAACCATATTACGAGTTTGCCACGTTTTTATTTTACTAAATACTACTAGTATTATTCTTCTCGAGAATGAGTTTGCCTCGTTATTAATACTAGCACATTCTTTCTATTGAGGAATCCTATTGAAGGGGATTTATCCCCAAAATGGAGGGGCTCTAGGTTGTTTGGTTTTCAGAGTCTTCCTTAATTAATGTATTTAGTTCTTGAGTAATGCTGAACTTCATATTAAGTTTCGCCTTTAGGGTGGATGGTCTCAAATTCGAGTCTCAATCCACTTTGTAAAACCAAAAAAATTGTAGCAGCAAACGGTGAACTTGGTTCTTGAATTCATACTGCTCTGGTTGCATTATCAGATTTTCTGATGTTTATTAATTTATAAGTTCAATCAAATCTACTTTCACTCACAAAACCAAAGCTTTATGGAGGGCAAAACAAAGCACGGAAGAGGCGCAGATAATGCATGTATGTACCCATCACGGATTCATAAAGGTTTGGAAGTGTGCTTTCAATTTCCTTTTAGGAAATGGAAAACAAGATAGTCCGGGGGCTTTTAGCTTCCTCTTGTTTTTTAGTTGGAAGGTAAAAGAGTCGGTAAGTGATCTTCAAGCCATGGCGATAAATGTACCAAACCATTTAAATTTTGGTCAATAGTATAGGACGGATATTTTTTGTAAATGGTAAAATCCGAGTTATCCATACAATTTCAGAAGCTGTCTTATAGTAACATATCACTCCTTGTAGTCGTAGGTTAAAGAATGACTAAAAAATGAAATTAATAGGGCATGACTCTTGTCAAGTACTACTACTATATATACATATTAAGGAAAAGCTGTGGTACAGAATCTGTAATGCAAAATAAAACTTTGAAAGTTGCACTATTGTATTAGCATAAACTATTAATTGCAGTAATCAAACAAAAAGATAAAACTATTGATTGCAGTAGTTTCTGATTTATACCTTTATAGAGAATCAAATTGTAAAATGTTTATTTCTAAATGAAGCCGCTGTCTTATTTTGGAGAAAGGAGTAGATCTTTCTTAAAAGTTAAAAAGAAAATGAGAAGGAAAACATGAACGAGGAGATTAATTATGAATTGATTGAGTGGTAGCTAGTGAGGCATTAGCTAGTCTAGCTAAGGAGTCAACACCATTAAGTCATAAAGAATTATCATGGTGTCCATTGTTTGTGCTGAATGCTACAAATGGAAGTTCAGTCGCATAAAATTAAACATGATTATTGGGGAGCTAGCAATATATTAAACATATAGTATAAGACTAATCAGCAGCATAATTTTCATCAAATCTGCTACTATGCTAACTAACTGTTTAGTATAAGATTAATAGTAATCGATTTGCAAAAAAAAAAAAATGAAGAGAATATATAGGTCACAGAATATATAATACTACTATCTACTACATGTCATGGGCTATATATATATATATATATATCTGTTATTAAAAATCATGGCACGTCCCCTTTTTTTAAATACCTCAGCCGCCCAGAATAGCCACCCATATTGCTCTCTGTCTCCCCCTCCCCCTCAAAATATCCAACACCACACCCACACCTCTCCATTGACAAAGAAAAGAAGGAAAAAAAAAAGAGAAAAGAATCTCTTTCTCTCAAAATTTTCTCTCTCTTTCTCTCACAAACAGCAACAGTAACTTACCACCACCACCACCATCTCCATCATCATCACCATCATCTCCAGCAAGAAACACAAAGCCAACAACACCAACAAGAGAGGGAGTGGAAACCAAAAAAAGAAACAACAAAAAAGAAAAAAAAAAAAGAAGGGAGTGAGAATTATAATGTATTCTTCTTATCTTCTCTTCTTCCCGTTAAACCATTTTGCTAGCTAGCCTCCCTTATTTATAACTCTTTTTGTGTGTGTCTCTCTCTCTATCTCTTCCCTTCTCTCTACAGCAGCAGCAACAGCAACAACATCAACCCTAATAAACTAAAGAGCACATACAGTTATAATACTATTATATTTTTTTTAACCATGACCCTTGAAGACTCCCTAAGATCTCTATCCTTAGACTACCTCAACCTCCTCATCAATGGCCAGGCCTTCTCTGATGTAACTTTCAGTGTGGAAGGTAGGTTAGTCCACGCCCACAGATGCATCCTGGCGGCGAGGAGCCTCTTCTTTAGGAAATTCTTCTGCGGGCCGGACCCTCCATCGGGTCTGGACCCATCAGGGTCGAGGGGGGGATCGCCGGGGTCAAGGGCGCCGGCTCCGCCTCCTACTGTGATACCGGTGAACTCAGTCGGGTACGAGGTGTTCTTGCTGCTGCTGCAGTTCTTGTATAGCGGACAAGTCTCTATTGTGCCCCAGAAGCACGAGCCGAGGCCTAATTGTGGGGAGAGAGGGTGCTGGCACACGCATTGCACCTCCGCCGTCGATCTTGCCCTCGACACCCTCGCAGCCGCCAGATATTTTGGTGTCGAACAGCTTGCAATGCTCACTCAGGTCCCTTATGAATTCCCCTCTTATTTACATACACTACTACTATTCACTTTCATCACTGGCTAGCTATAGCTAACCACTACTACCTCTTCTTTTCTTTCTTTCTTTCTTTTTTTTCCCCTTTTGTCTCTCTCTCTCTCTCTCTCCCAGTCTAGTCTTGATGATGGGTGCGTGTTTGGAGCGGTCATATGAATGATTTATGGGTTTTGGTCATTGGTTGTCTGTCCGCCCCAGAGTTTGGTTCTTGGGGAGTGGGAAAAGATGTTTTATGTGGTGGGTTTTTGGTTCTTCTTCCTTTTCTTTCTTTCTCGTCTTATGATGGTGAGTTTGCTCATCAGCCTAGGAGATTGGGTCGTCTTGTTTGATAATCCTGCACATTTTTTTTTTCTTTTCAAACCAAAGTACTCCCCCAAGTACTACATACTCTTAACTCTCTTGTTCTCATTTAAGTCAATGGTCACTTGCGTTTGATCCCACACACTGATTTCTTGCTTCCTCGTCTCAATCAATATTAACGCCTCCTCTTCTCTCTTGGAGCAGTTACTCAATTATTGGTCTCAATTGCCACCGAGCGTTTGCATGTGGACTTTTCCTATCCTTCCTTTCTGTTTGACTCCTGTCTACTCCGCAGATGATAGCAATCAAATATACTATTGCCCATTCGGGTCAAAATGTTGATTGCCTGTGTATATATACGAGCTTTGCCTTGTTTTCTTTTAGCTAGCTAGTGGCATTATTTCTTGGGTGGGGTTTTATGATGAGTTTGAGATTTCTCAATATTTTTGATGTGCACATGGTCGTCGTCTTAGGCTTTCTAAATTTAGCTGCTGATCTCCAGTCTTGTCTTCCACAGTGTGCACACCAAATCTATGCCAAGCATGCTCTTTCCTCATTTGGGTACACCATTGTAAAAAGAGAAATGAGCAGTTAAATATATAAATTTGGCACAAAACATCCCGTCATTCTACTATAACGCAGCATATATAAAGAACCTTCCTTCCTTTCCACTTTGCGACTACTTAACCAGTTCACTATTATTTCTTGGTTTTTTTTGTGTTCCACAGAAGCAATTGGCTAGTATGGTGGAGAAGGCATCAATCGAAGATGTGATGAAAGTCCTAATAGCTTCAAGAAAGCAAGACATGCACCAGCTCTGGACAACTTGCTCTCACCTAGTGGCCAAGTCTGGCCTACCACCAGAAGTCCTTGCTAAACACCTCCCCATCGATGTAGTGGCCAAGATTGAAGAGCTACGCCTTAAATCCTCACTTGCTCGCAGGTCTCTCATTCCTCACCATCACCCTCATCACCACAGCCACGACCTTACCACTGCGGCTGACATGGAGGACCAGAAGATACGAAGGATGAGGAGGGCATTGGACTCTTCTGATGTTGAACTGGTGAAGCTTATGGTGATGGGAGAAGGCCTGAATCTTGATGAGGCATTGGCCTTGCATTATGCTGTTGAGAATTGTAGCCGGGAAGTGGTTAAGGCCTTGCTTGAGCTTGGAGCAGCCGATGTCAACTTCCCGGCCGGGCCAGCCGGCAAAACCCCACTCCACATTGCGGCAGAAATGGTGTCACCGGACATGGTTGCAGTGCTTCTTGATCACCACGCAGACCCTAACGTAAGAACCGTGGATGGGGTCACCCCTCTTGACATTCTACGAACCCTAACATCAGATTTCTTGTTTAAGGGGGCAGTCCCGGGGCTAGCTCACATCGAACCCAACAAGCTAAGGCTGTGCCTCGAGCTTGTTCAATCTGCAGCTATGGTCATCTCACGCGAAGAAGGAAGCTCTAATGCGCCCTCTTCCGCTCCCATTTATCCACCTATGAGCGATGAGCATAACAGTAGTAGTAGCGGTAGCACCTTAGCCAACTTGAACTTGGATTCAAGATTGGTTTATTTGAATCTTGGCGCGGCTGGTTCACATCAAATAGGATCAAGAATGGATGGAGATGATGATCATAGTAGCCAGAGAGATGCCATGAGTAGGCATGATCCCACAATGTACCACCACTCTCATGACTTCTAGCTAGCTCTCTCTCTATTTCACTCTCTACGTAGCCCTTTTCCTTGTAGTTATACTATGTTCAAGACGGAGGCAAAGACAAGTAAAAAAAAACAAAAAAACAAAAAAACTTGCAAGGGATCAAATCATATGGGGAGGGAGGGAATTATTATTGGATTTTTATTAGATCTATATAGATATGATCTCTTTCTTGTCAGTAGTCGCTTCACCTGTTTCCTCTAGCGATATCTTTTTCATTTTCTCTTTTTGTTCTCCTTGTTCTCTGTTCTTGGTGTGGGCTTGTTTCCTTTTGGTTTTTGTAGGCTTTCAATGATCATGAAATGAAGTGCAGTTTCATTGGAGGGAGATTGAGACAAGGAGAATCTGAGTTTTTGCTCTATCTTTGATGGGATGATGGAGGAGAGAGAGAATGAAGCAGGTCAATCTTTTCAAACTCGGCCTGTCAACTCCTTTGTATTTATTGATAGTATCTAAATGTAATGGCCTATTTATTGTGCCCTTTTATTTTCTTGTCCCCCCACCCACCTTCCCATCACCAAATATATACAAGCACATAACCATTATTAATAAACATTACTATCAAATAACCCAAATTCTAAATAATAATACGTTTTCTCTTTGTCAATTATTAGTCTAAAAAAATGGACAGTAATACATATCAAACAAATATAGGAAACGAAAATTAGTTAGCTAGAAGGGGTGACTTTGGTTAATTTCTTAAATATTGGTGGTGGTGGGGTTTATTTGGCTCATTATAGGCTTTGTTTGGACATATGGGTGATGCATATTCTATTGGGGAAATGAGCTGTCTCTTTTTCCCTTTGCCCATTTCTTTTCTAGTTTCTTATGGGTTCTTTGAAGCAACCTTTTTTTTTTTTCTTTCTGTGAAGTTGATAGGAAGCAGTCTTTTGATTATTTTACAGAAAATTATTTGATTATGGATAATCTGATTGGTTGTCTTGCATGAATGCAAACATTTGAGTGTGACTAGTCACGACAGAGGCTTAATGTATATTCTATTTGGTTATTATCTAATTGTGGATTCCCTGCATGTAATCCCCTTTTTTGTCCCCTTGCCTTATTTGGTCTGTTCAAAACCCGAGAGATTTATTTACAGCTTAAAAAACCCCAAGTTTGTCATTGCACTGTGTTTTTAACCACTAAGCGCGTGCTTGTTCCCTTCATTGCCTCCTCTAGCTTGCATTTTCTTCCTTAATTGCCCTTGCTTGCGTATTTAATTGTAAATAGAAAATATTACTACGTACGTTTTTCTCTTAGTTCTCTCTAATTTATATTGAACATTTTCTTTTGCTATGTCATTGCATATATTTACTGTGCTAAAATTGATATAAATTGCATGTCCCTGGCTCCTGTTTACGTAATGGACGTTGTTATTCATGGTACTTAAAATTATGCAAGTATTTTATTATTTGAATCTGATATCACAAAATCTTTATTAACCTAGGCAGCCGGTTCCTCTCGTTGCTATTTGCTGACTTGGAATATAATATTCTTTTGCACTCGGGTAATATATATAAGGTCATATATATAAGACCACCTGAAGAGTAAATTTCCCAATGACATATATGATAAAGTACTAAATTATTTCAAAACAATAATGCTTATTATAAAGTAAGATAACTACAAGAGTCACAAGGAAAGGGGAAAAAATGGACAAGAATGTTGCATTGTAAGTGATTTTTCAAAGATACTTATTATGGAGGAGAGCTGGATCGATTTCCACTCTTGTCTTTTAAGCATTATTGATGGTTTAATTAGTTTCAACTCATGGAATAATATATGTATTTTATATTCCTTTATTTAACTTCATTAGTGAAATTGTCCTCAAAACTTGTAAATTTTGGTCAGTGAACTATCTGTTGCTGACATATATTCAAAATTATGTATGGGATTGCTTTGTTATTTTTTTCATAGTTGGTTAGCGTAATATATATTACCCATGTTCCAACAAGTTTGAAGATTTTAGTTAATTTTGTTCCTAACATATATGTTGCTTATTTTGCATGCAAGAACGCATCATAAATAATAGGGCAAAATAAAATTCTTATCGTCTATTATTATTGACATCTCATTTTTTTTTTATACTACTTATTGACATCTCATTTATTTAGATTATTTTAATTATTTTGTTAATTTGCAAAATTCTTAAATGTATTGTGAATCTGAGAAGTAGACACTAAGCACAATGAAAAGAAGCTCAATATGTCTCTAACATAAGCTTCCAGTTTCTTTGGATCGAAAAAAAAAAAAAGCTTCCAGTTTCGATCCTCTTGGGAAGGGCTGCCGATCATTTTTTTCAGTTCCCTATTGGTTTCCAGCAGCTCAGATTATAAGGCCGAGGAAGTTAGAATCGGGCATTATCTGGCTCATTAATTAATTATTAGGATGACCTAGCATCCGAAATTGCATTTTCATATACATGATAAGATAAGGATTTGGATCCTGAATTTTGCTTAAGAAACAATAAATTCCTTAGCACTCGACTACCGGTCATACTAAATGGGGCAGATAGTGTCACGGGGTCATTACCCTCTCCCCAAAAGGTCAACCTAGTGGGGTGTGCAGCACCCCTGTATATATAGCCCAAGACCTTCCCCTTCCTTTCCGATGTGGGATTCCGTCACATTCTCCCCCACCGAATCCGACGACGCCCTCGTCGTCGACCGGGCACCCTGCCTACTCCGTCCCCACGGAGCGCTTGGCGTGACATCGGAGATGGGTCGGGTCGGCTCCGCTACCACTTGTCACGGGGTCATTACCCTCTCCCTAAAAGGTCAACCTAGTGGGGTGTGCAGCACCCCTGTATATATGGCCCAAGATCTTCCCCTTCCTTTCCGATGTGGGATTCCGTCACAGATAGTGCCCCAGATCTTCACTAGCAAGTGGGTTTGTAAGCTTTACCATTCCAGCGGGATACCAAGGTCAAGGAAAGAAAACTATCAGGACCATAGACAAAGCAAAAGGCTTTTGCCAATATATATAATGGGGATCATTATTTGAGGAAACAATATGATCAGGATCTTACTTTGGGAGCGCATAGTTTGGAATCCTGACTTTGTGTTGTAATGTATTTGTCAATAATGGTGTATATATATATGTGCGTTATTTTTATTTGATGTAGTTTTCTCTTATGTATCAATAATCCAGCTTCTTACTCAGTTATTGGAGTAGTCTTTCGTTCACATCAAAAAAAGAGGGATGATGTTGATGATGAACTGCTTTTGCCTGGTTAAATGCGAGTGTGTTTACGTGTGCTACCTAAGACTACCCAATATGCAAGGGCTCATGCATTCTCCAACAACAACAACAACAACAAACAACAGGTCTTTATTACACTATAGGTAACGAGAGTCCAAGGATTCAGCCTCTTGCATGTCACTTTTGAAACAAACAAAAAAGAAATAAAAGAAAAAGACTACGGATTCTCTAGAACCAACCAACCCCCCCCAAAAAAAATTATGTCCTGCGCTGCATCGTCAGCCATATGATCCTTTGGAGTATTTAATGTCACTTGTCTCCATTTCCGTCCACACAATGACACAACTAAAGAAAAAAAAAACTTTAAAAAACTTTTCATCACATATTTACAATTAATTAATTGTCTTTGCTACTATTCATCGCAGCAAAAGCAATAGTGTTCGTTCGCATAAAAACCAGATTATGGAGTTTAAGAATCTGTATTAAAAAGCCTTCGAATCCACTACGTTCTCTGTTTATGTGTTAATTTCAAGGGTGACACGCGGGGTGGGTAAAATACTAAAATTCGATACGATTATGTAATACAATTCCCCTTGTTTTCACATAAAAAAATAAATAAATATCCTTTCCCTTGTCTCACTTCAGTCATGATTGCTTGTTATTCCATTTTATAGTTCCTATTTTGAATAATTGAAGTGATCATGTGAAGTCTTGCAAGAAGTCGCTCATATCTTATATATGTAATATGGAATTTATTTGATTTATCTGTTTCATTGTCGTTCATATATAAAAATGATGAAACCAAAAAAAAAATAATAAGAAGACCAATATGCTCAGATTAATATATATATATATATATATATATATTATATGTGAAGAAATTTGTATATAAGTGCATGTTGTGATAGAATATGTATTCTTCGGTACATGCATATATGCTTACGGCTCAACTAACAAATTTCAAAAGTGTCTCAGAAATAATTATGATCAGATACCTGATGGCTTCGTCGGTGAAGTCCTACGCGTGATGATCTAAATGGCATGCTTGGTCCAGACCAGAGGCTGTTTCTTTAGCTGCCATAGTTCATTGTCTTTGTAATTTAAAAATAGTAATCATTTTGTGGAACCAGCTCATATTTAAAAAATGTGTGCCTTCCAAAGAAGTATGTATATACATGAGGCCTCCGGTTTGAGTAATATCTGATTAACATCAAATGATGTGGAAGGGGTTGTAAATAATTAATTAATCATTCCATCTCCACATATCACAAGATCAATTCTTCAAGAAGGTCATCCCAAATTCCAATTCCCACTTCTTAGAACCTTCTGGTGACAGAAAATTTCACTACTAAACATAACATTTTAGTGAAGTAAAGCCTAATTTGGGGAAGCAATTTTCTCCGCAATAGCAGGCATATAGTGTGGTTAGCAATTGGAAGTCCTTTTTAGTTCAATAAACAGAGATTTTGCTAGCCAAACGATCCATATGCAAACACCAAAACATGACATGCCAAAAACAGTTTAACAGAACAATAACAATTAAGGAAGCAAAAAAACAGTAGAAAAACCAGTTGCGCCAAATTGCAAATTAGACCAAAAGCAAAAGAGAGACAAACGTAAAGAAAAGTTGTCGCCATAACATAAAAACACAATCCACGATCTCTTTTTAATTTGTTACCTTGCTTTTACTAAAGTAGTGTCCGCAACTTTGCTAGCTATCTTCCTAACCTAGACATATACCACACTAATCATCAAAGAATGCAACATCTCCAAGCTTGTTTGAAACTCTCTTCTTGTATATAACCTTAATTAACCTCTTTGACCTTCCTTAATTTTGTGATTGCAACGGCACTACCGAATTGCAATCTATCTTATGATCACACTATTTTTGAAGTCCGACGGATTGATCCACTAAAACCCACCAACCTTCAAGTTGCCAAAAGCTGATCCACCATTGTCCCACTTTAGTAATTGAAAAAAGGTGCGGTGAACAGTAATTTGATTAAGCCCTTCCCAAAGTACAGTAACTGTAGTAGTACTAATTACAATTCTCTAACCTAAAGAAAACTTTCATAAAGGTAACACTAATTTTGGATATTGTGGCGGAAGTTCCCAAGGTTTTGTCGGAGATTTTAGGAGATGCTTTTCCGAATTGGATTGATCATATAGAGCTTGTTGTTGCACGTAATTATGACACTTTTGGTTGGACACTTTTAATTGAATTAAATGAAATGGAACCCTTTCTATTATTACATCTAATTACACATATGCCGTCAATACAAAAGATGTGCCCCGTCTATATATGTTTCGTTTGGGCCATATTATCGTTAAAATCTACCCTTTTTCATCCCTTGAAGCAGTTGCATATACATATATTTTTCCATCCAAGTATAGCAGTGAATTAATCAACTTTAATTAAGACAGAAGCGTTTTCCTTAAAACTAATACAGTTACCATTCTCAAAAAAAAAAAAAAAAACTAATACAGTTCCACCTATAACATTTGCCAACTCTAAGTAGAAAGATGTTGATTAATTAGTGGAGTTTTTAAAATTGACCAAATGTCAATATGGTCAATTAAGATCAATATATAATTATACTCCAAAACTTTATGTTCTCGGCAAAAATAAAATAATTATACTCCAAAAAGCTGTCTCTAAACTCAAATTCTCATGCAATATATACCTTTAGAGCTGTCATCCCCCCAAAAAAAAAAGCTACTGGAATTGAGCAGAACAGGCATAAGTCTCCCGGCACGTGCACTATATAAAGGCTTCAGCTAATTGTGGAGTCCAAGTTGAACTTCGAGTCTGCAGGATATCACTGTGAGTTATATATCGTTGATATTCAGTAATATCATACACGGATCTTCAAAATATTAGGTGGTTATTATTAATTAGCTCATCGTATTTTTGGTCAATAATTATAATTATTATCACATTGTCATCTGGCTATTTGAATATTTTTACATTTAGATCATGTATTTGTTCGATTTTATAGTTCAACAATTGATTAGATCTAGGATGATTTACATGGTCTGATCTTTCACACCTATCCTCAAGTTTTGATATTGCGTCCTGATAAGAGTATCACATCTTTGATTAATCTCTTCCTGCTCGACGCCTCACCCTAATCAAAACACAATCAATCAATACATCCTGCTTCTACCAAAACTCAAAACCTAGACCTTGGAATATAAAGAAAATATATACAACAAGCCTTACCACTGCACCCATGCTAGCTGATTAAATTAATTATACCAATCTTGTTTTTTTTTTATAGTGGTAACGTGAGCTGATTCTCAAACATTCTCTTGGAATGCACCTAGACGAACACATTTAACTTTCCATCATTTCAAACACCTCCATATTCGCTTCTTTTTTTGTCTTTGATGTCTCAAGCATAATAGAATTGGAACTCGGAGAAACTTATTAGAAAAAGGAAGCTTCCGTCCCTTTGTTTTCTTTTGTTTTTTTGTTTTTTTTTTCTTTTTTTGGTTGAACTGGATTACTGGAGTATTAAAGCAATTCAAGTTGTGGTGTTTTTAATTAACAGACAGATATTGCTGATAGAATTCTTTACTTGTACGAGTAAGATTCTGTTCGAGGACTAATATGCACCCTTACTTTTTGGTTTTGAAAGTGAACATGATACTTTGGCGTCGGCTTAAGTCAACCAAAATGTGTGCCTTAGACGTTATTGCATTTTAGAGGGAATGTATGTATGTACTCGATCGATCAACTATGGATTTTGCTTTGTATTTTCACCTTCTTGATCTGAAGGTCATCATTAAGGATATATTTATGGAAATCAATATTAGTGCCAATACCATCATATTTTTGTAAATAGCCATTGTGAAGTTATTACCAAATCTTTACAAATTGTAAATACCCCAACGGACAAATCATCATGTATACCTATATATATGTGTAATCTTTCCAATGGACAAATCAATCAACACAACAACTTTCTTCATGGTAGCGGAGCACAAGAACAAAACCCTGTACTCATATTTTACTTCTTTTCTCAAAACCCTTTTAGATATGCCATCATCATCATCTTCTTTTACTACTACTTCTTGTTTCTCCAGCTCCTCCATTCCTGATATTCAACATCTTGTAAAAGTTACCCTTGATCTAAAAAATTATCTCTTATGGCGTTCAATTTTTCTTAATGCTCTTAGAACCCATAATGTGGATGGGCTGGTTCATTATCTCCTCCTTCTAAATTCTTACCTGATTCTACTACTGTGAATCCTGCTTATCAACAATGGCAACAAAATGATTCTATGGTCTTTACGTGGATTCACTCTACTGTTTCTATTGATGTTCTCCAACAGATTTATGATTCCGAGTGTGCCTCCTCTGCCAAGGATATCTGGGATGCTCTAAATCAATTGTTTCTTGATACTGCTTCTGCTAACCAAATTCAATTGAAGACAGCCTATCAACAACTTTACAAAACCACACAGGATATGTCCACCTATTTAAAAGAAGCCAATGTTTTGCATGATTCTCTTCGTGCACTCATAGACCCACCCAATGAATCTGACTTTATTCTACAAGTCTTGAATGGTCTTTCTGCTGAATATGATAGTGTGGTAAATCCTTTTCTTGCTCAAAGTCCATTACCCTCTTTTGATCGAGTGCAATCCCAATTGCTTGCCTTCGATGTAAGGATTTCTCGCCGGCAAAATTCCCATCCCACTGCCCCGACCTCTCCATCTGCACTTAATGTTCAAACCGCTTCTCCAGCAGTGTCTTTTACTGTCTCTTCCTTGACAGATTCTGCCCCTCATGTCCATCAAGTCCATCTTGCTCATAACTTCACCAACCATGCACCCAACTATAGAGGCCGTGGTCGTGGCCGCTTCAATCATTATTCTCAACGAGGCAATTATGGTCGTGGTCGTGGCTGGTCAACAAACCAATATTGGGTTACTTCCACTCAATATGGTGGTAATCGTCAGCTCTATTCTTACACCCATTCCTCATCACTTGCACAAGGACTTCTTGATCCCGCCCCTGTTCAATGCCAATTTTGTCTTGGTGTTGGCCATGTCGCACGTGCTTGTCCTCAGCTTCCCAATTCTTCACCGGTTGGTTCTTCTCATCCATCCTTTGCAGCCACTTTTGCCGATGATACTGCCTGGTATCCAGATACTGGTGCCTCTGCTCACATGACTCCTCACTCTGGTAACCTCTTTAACCTTACCCCCTATACTGGCCATGATAAAATCCGTGTTGGTAATGGTTCATTACCAAATATTTCTGTTATTGGCAAGTGTACCCTTAGTACTCCTAATCATACTTTTGTTTTAAATTCAGTTTTACATGTCCCTTCTTATGCAAAAATTTATTGTCTGTACGTCAATTCTGTAATGATAACAATTGCCTTACTGAATTTTCTGCTTTTGGTTTTTGTTTGAAGGATCGCCAGACTGTGACTCCTCTCTTCATCTCCGTTAGTGATGGGCATCTTTATCCGTTTCCCTCTGACAAAGTTGCTATTGGAATTACCTCCTTCCCTTCCCTCTCCTTAGTTGCAGTAGCTCACACACCTCAATTATGGCATCGTCTTCTTGCTCATAGAAGTCCTCAAGTTCTACAATCTTTATCACGCTCAGTTGATTAGAGACCACAGACCGAATTTCTAAGTATGGATAGATTGATGACCGAGAAATGGGAGAGGTAGTGTATTTACTCTTTAGAGTTTAGAATTCGAGTCGAGTCAAAAGGGGTCATAGTTGAATTTTATGTCCAACAATCAACAATGTCATTTTTTAATTTTTCACACAAGGAATAAAACTCTGATTTACTTTTCTTCTATGTGTATGTGGCAAAGTATGTATGACTTTATGATATTTGATAACATCTAAATGTTAGTGTTTTATGATGGTTTTGAATGGGTTTTTCTATGTTAATTATGTGTATAATCTTTACATTATTGTGTGTTTTCATGCATTAAGTGTTTTTATCAGGAATTTATCGTTTTTATTGAAGAATGGAAGTTTTTTTTCCAAGTTTGGAAACGAGACCCAATTTAGGAAACTTTCTACAGTGAGCACATCCAACTATTTTGGCGATTTTGGGAGCTTTAGGCATCGAAATTAAGAGATCAATTGGAGACAAAACTAGACTTCCATAGCTTTCTATGGATTAAATTTCATAATTTTTGGACAAGTCTACAAGGAGCAGTAATTATTTTAATCCAGCCCAGGATGCAGATTTTTCTGTGCCGACCCAGGCCAAGTTTTTTGTCGATGTCTTGAGCTACAGAAGTACAATTGAAGAGTTCTTTTTATAAAAAGAAATCTAAGAGAATTATCTAGAACTTTGTAGAAGAGTCCAACGCCCAGTTCGGACATCTTCCATGAGACAAATGGCGTGCAATTTTCTGATCAGAAAAAAGGCAAAAGTCCAACTTGGAGTGGGAGTCAAAAATTCAATTTCTATTCAAAGCAGGAGTACCCGACCGACTTCCAGCAGCTAAAGACAGTATAAAAGGACCCCCTAGGTCGACATATTCAGGAGGCAGAAGTCAGAGGGCGGAGCTCTGCCGAATTGGTTAGTTATTAGGTCACGCACACTAGTAGGGTTAGGGTTTTCTACTCTTTTGGATCCTCTAGGTGGTGCCGAATTTCTTTCTTCTGTCACGCCTATAATATTGGCAAACATCATTGTCTTCCTTTTTCCTCATCAGACACACAAAAACATATTCTGCCTTTGATTTAATTCATAGTGATGTTTGGCAATCTCCTACATTATCTAATTTTGGATATAAGTATTATGTTCTTTTTATTGATGATTACACTCGATATACGTGGATTTATCCTTTGTGTCACAAGTCTTATGTCTTCTCAATTTTTGTGGAATTTTTCACTATGGTGCAGACTCAATTTTCCATCAGAATCAAACAATTTCAATCTGATGGCGGAGGTGAATATATCAATACATCTTTTCATCAATTCTTTTCCACCAAATGGATTAAACATCGTGTCTCTTGTCCTTACACCAGAGCAAAATGGGGTTGCCGAGCGCAAACATCGAAATCTTCTTAATTTTACCCGATGTTTGTTATTCCAATCTGGCCTTCCTTCATCATATTGGCTTGAGGCTTTATTCTTTGCTCTTTATATCATTAATCGTCTACTGGTTATTCACCTCCACCACCAAATTCCATATCAACTACTATATGGTCGCCCTCCATCATTTCATCATATTCGTACCTTTGGTTGTCTATGTTATCCTAATCTATCTTCTACTACTTCTCATAAGCTCTTACCTCGCTCTATAGCTTGTGTTTTTCTAGGATTCTCCCCTTCTCACAAGGGTTATAGGTGTTTTCATCGTCAAACAGGTCGTCTATACATCTCTCGTCATGTTGTGTTTTATGAAGATCAGTTTCCATTTCTCCAACCTGACTCATCTCCCTCCTCTTCCAGATCATCTTCCTTAGGCCCCTTTTTCCATCCCAGTTTCTATAATCCCTCTATCGTACCGTAGTCTCAACCCACACCTCTCCTTACTCTATCTGATAATGAATCATCACCATCCATACCCCCAACCTCTTCTCTCAACCCTTCAACCTCCACACAACCAATTCACTCATCTTCTCCTTTGCCAATACAACCTCCTCCTAATCGACACGCAATGCGAACTCGTGCCAAGGATGATATTCATTAACCTATTGAAAAGCTTAACTTAATTGCTCATATTGACATCCCTATTGAACCTTCTACATATACCAAGGCAGTCAAAGATCCTCAATGGCGTTCTGCAATGGCTGATGAGTATAATGCTTCATTATCTAACTTGACTTAGGATTTAGTTCCCTATGATCCTTTGCAGAATATTATTAGTTGCAGGTGGATTTATCGGATAAAGAAACATACTGATGGTACCATTTCCACATATAAGGCACGACTAGTGGCTCAAGGTTACAAACAACAAACGGGCATTGATTATACTGAGACATTTAGCCCAGTTGTCAAGCCTACCACTGTTCGCACTATCCTCAGTCTTGCCACTACCTTTTCGTGGCCCATTCGGCAGCTTGATGTCAAAAATGCCTTCCTTCATGGCGACTTATCGGAGGTGGTTTACATGAAGCAACCTCCTGGCTTTGTACATCATGATTACCCCACTCATATTTGTCGATTGTGACGTGCTCTTTATGGTCTAAAGCAAGCTCCTCGTGCATGGTTCCATCGGTTTACTTTATATCTCTAAACCTTGGGATTTGTCTCTGGCAAAGCAGATCCCTCTATATTCACTTATAATCGTTCTGGTATTCATGCTATTCTATTATTATATGTTGATGACATCCTTTTTACGAGCAACTCACCTAAATTTTTGCAACAAACTCTTGACAAGTTGCGCCAAGCCTTTGCCATGACTGATCTTGGTGAGCTCAACTATTTCTTAGGAATTCAAGCTACAGTCACATCATCTAGGTTACATCTTTTACAAAGAAAATATATTCTTGAACTACTCAAGCATGCTGGTCTCGTAGACTCCAAGCCTGTTCCCTCCCCTTCCACCGTCAAATCAAAACTTACCATGAATGATGGTGATCCTCTTGCTGATGTCACTCTATATCGCAGTTTAGTGGGAGGTCTCCAATATCTCTCCTTCACTTGCCCAGATATCTCCTATGTTGTAGGCATTGTTTCTCAATTCATGCACACTCCATGGGTCCCTCATTTAGTTGCTGGCAAGCGCATCCTTCGCTATCTTGCAGGCACGCTAGATCATGGTATACTTCTCCGCAAACAATGCGACTTGTCTCTCACTATCTACTCCGATGCAGATTGGGCTGGTTGCCATGATACTCACAGATCCATTAGTGGTTATTGTTGTTATCTTGGTGATCATCTTGTTTCATGATCCTCTAAGAAACAGGCAACTATCTCTCGCTCCAGCGCTGAAGCTGAATACCGGGCTTTAGCTGTGGCGGTCTCTGAACTTTTGTGGCTCCAACAACTACTTAATGAGCTTGGGATCTCTTCTTCTAGAGTTCCAAATGTTCATTGTGATAATATCAGCGCCACCTATATGGCTATGAATCCGGTTCAACATGCTCGCACCAAATATATTGAGATTGATCTACATTTTGTTTGTGATCTTGTCCAAAGTGGCCGAATCATCATCAGCTATGTTCATACCTCTCGGCAACTAGCTGACTTTTTAACAAAAAGTTTATCGGGCTCCACTTTCAGTTTCTTCGGAACAACCTCCACATCCACTCCTTGGCTGCGTCGGTTGAGGGGGGATGTTAAGGATATATTTATGGAAATGAACATTAGTGTCAACATCTGTTATTATTACAGAATCATTATATTTTTCTAAAAGAATCATTATATTTTTCTAAATAGCCGTTGTGAAGTTATTACCAAATCTTTACAAATTGTAAATACCCCAACGGGCAAATCATCATGTATCCCTATATATATATGTAATCTTTCCAATGGACAAATCAATCAACACAACAACTTTCTTCAATCATATCGTTTTTCAGGCGACAAAGGGAAAGAGACAAAGTCGTATCTTTCCAATTAAAGGCAAGAACCTAAATGTAAGTGGGAAGATATATATATATGGTGGTCAATGGTAATATTTAGGAATTTAATCTAAATTTTTCCATCTCCTTCAATCATCTTGGGGTCATGATGAATGTGGGGAGGATTATGTTTACAGATACCCGTATACAAATAATATAGGTAAAGCAAACAACTTTTTAAGGTGTTGACACATAGAACTTAAGGGTATAGTTTAAATCAATTAGATTTTGACATATGGCATAATGATAAATATAATTATTCAAAATTTTGATTTTTATGTATATTATTTTTTAAAAAAAAACAATGTTGATAATAATTATACTCTTTTTTTTAATAATGGAAATCACTTATATATTAGGCTGGTAACAAAGCATCAGAGCTTACAATGTCAGAGATAGATGCAGGTATGCCTATACCAAGCAGAGCAAGTTCATGCGTTGCAGCATTGGAAGAGCGTTGAACATGAACGCAAGACCAGATAGAAAAACTAGATAGCATATTTAATAAACTACGAAAGAGAATACGGGCACGAATGATTGGATAAGAGCGCTCCGCAGCACCTCGCACCAACTGAAGACAATCTGACTCCCAACATATAGCATTCAGCCCAAACATTGTTGCCTGCTGCAATGCAAAAATTCTTGCTAAGAGTTCTGCTTCAAAAGGAGTGTATATCCCTTGTAGTTTGTTGTGTCCACAGAAAGTAATATGCCCCTGTGAGTCGTGTGCAATGACACCAACCCCAATATACTCCTTAGTCCAAGCTGCATCAGTGTTGATCTTGATAATACAAGGAGGTGGTGGCTGCCAAGAAGTATCAAGAGGGGAGATGGTAATAGAGTGAGATGTTGCAATAGAAGGTGTTGCACCAAATTCGTTCGAATGTGCCAACTGATATGCATGAAGGGATGTACCAGCAGCAAGTGCTATAGCACGGGGTCAAAAGCAATGTCATTGAAAATACGATTATTATACTCTTATTAGAAAAGGTGATAAACCAAAAGTTTAATTTTTATTCATATTATCCTCTAAGAAACAATAACAACAATTATACTCTAAGCTGATAAAAGTGCTACTAAATTGTTAAGATTTTTGTTAAGGTGAATAGTAACAAAACTCTCCAGGTCAAAAGAGAAAACTCAAAACAAAAACACAAAAATAGGCTAACAAATTCTTTGAATATAACAGATTTTTAGATTTTATAATACAATTCTTTTTTTTTTCTTTTTTTGAGCATAACGGAATTATAGTTTTTTTTCTTCTTTCCATTAACCTGATAAAAATTAAGTTGTTATTTTCTCATAAGATTTTTGTTATCATTTTGTTCTTTATATTATTTGTGTTTATTCTCACAGAACTAATATAAATACAGGTGTAGATACTGTAACGACCCGGGTAAAATTTCTAATAATTTTACTGTTTTATTTTAACTTTTACAGTGGTGAATAAAATTTTATCGCAGTTAATCGAGAAATCAACCTTTTGGAGTAGATTTCCATATCGTTTTCCTTACGAAAATTTTGGTTATTATTATTATTATAAATATTATTATTGTTGTTGTTGTTATTATTATTAGTATTATCAATATCATTATTACCACTAACGTTTTGCCAAAATATTTATTAATCGAAAACTAAAAGAAATGTATTCTTGATGCCTAAATGTGTTTTAGGAATTATTTTGAAAGTCGTAAAAGAATCTAATTGCTATTAATGAGATTTCTAAAATTATAAATTGGTTTGAAACAAAGATTTAACACACGAGGTTGCGGGGAGCATCAACCGAGCCGTCGTCTAAAACGCCTGCGTTTTGAGTGTCGGTAGGCACAATTATTGCCCCGACAATACACGCTTTTTCTTTCCTCTTTCCCGGTTATCCTTTCTTTCTCTCTCCCAGTTTTTCTTCAGCCGTCGGCCCCACTCCCCTTTATTTTTCTTTCTTTTTCTTTCCCCTCTCTCGTTCTTTTTTTTCACTGGCCGGCCCCCACTCCCTCCTTTCCCTCTTTTCCCTTCTTCCTTATCTTCTCTTCTCCTTACCCGAGCCCTCATGCCCTCCTCTGCCATCACTTACCTTCTCCATCCACCTCTCTCTCTCTTCCTCTCCCTCACATCTCTCTCTCACTACCACAACCAGCCTTGCACCCTCCGCCATCTCCTCCCCCTTTCTTCTTCCCCGAGACCACCGCCACCGAACCACCACGCGCAGGCCACCACCACCTCTCTGTCTCCTTCCCTCTAGCCTTCCTCCTTTCTCCGCCTCGCTTTCTGTCGCTACAGGCCGGCGAGCCCAGCCGCGCCATCGACCAGACGAGGAGACCCGCCGCCGTCCCTCTCCCCCTCACCAATCGCGGCTGCCGACACCTGCGAACTCAACGTCGCCGCCACAGAGGGGCCGGGCCGACACCACCGAGAAGAGCAGAGCTTGCCGCCGGCTGAGCAATAAGCCGAGACCCAGGAGGACGTGAGCGCGACTGAACCGCCACCGATTCGTCACCGTCGTCGCCGACCGAGTGGATGTGTGGGTAAGATCGACGACGACCCACTCCTCTTCCCTCAATAACCTCTTTCCTTTACTCGTTCCATGCGGATTGGTTGATCGATTTTGCTTTGGTTGTGTTGTTTGAATCGGGAGTGGCTGAGGCGCATGATGTCTCTATTGGTGCTGCTTTGGACGTGGGTGTTGGTGTTTTGGACGGTGGATATGGTGGTGTGGTGGAATACCGGTCACCGGTGGGTGGCCGTGGGGATGTTTTGTTTACTGTTAGCCGGATGGTGGTGGGATTGGGCTGTCATGCTACTAGAGGAGTAGTAGCAGCGGGGGTGTTGCCAACGTGAGCAGTTTCAGTCGAAATCCGACGAGGTTCTGGCAGTCCCAGGAATTTTTCGGGACACCCGGGAACGGACTTTGGGTAAAACCCGAGCCTTGGACCATCCATATGCATCATTAACTGGACCTCGAATTATAATAACGAACCCGGACAATAAAACGATGATAATTAAAATTTGATTAACCTAATTTAATTAACTTATGGTTTTCATTTTGTGCCTTATTTATTGTACTATGCTTTTAATTAGCTTATGCTTTATTTAATTTATGGTTTTATTTATTTATTTCCTACTCTCATCTAATTTTCACTGGGCTATTAAAGGGCCCATTGTATTTAGTTTCTCGGTTAAATTCTATTTACATTTTACCTGGGCTCATACAAAGCCCATAATATTTAAATTCCAGTTTAGTTTCATTTACGATCTGTCTGGGCTCGCATAAGGCCCATTGTATTTAACTTTCGCTTATTTAATTTTATTGGGCTAAATAAATAAAAGGCCATGTCGTTTAATTATTTTAATTATGTCTCTTATTTGATTTTTGAAATTATGATAATATTATATTTATCCTCCGATGGGCTAAACGTTCGTGAAGGCCTACCGAGTCTAGTTCCAATTACCTTAATTATGTTTTAATTGAATTATAAAAGTCCTAGACATGTATATATATATATATATTTCTATTATATTCATTTCCGTAAACCTAGGCTAAAATAATATTAGACCTATATCTTAATTAAACCATTGATTTTAATCTTATACAAGTATATACATATATATAACGTATAACGTACTGTAGCTATTTTCATTGGTATAGATATTGATAGACTATATTTTTAATTAATTAATGATTATAGCTTTATGTATATAAGTACTTACGCTTAAATAAGATTTACTAAATGTATATATCGCTTACAACGGTTATTCCTTCTAGCTAATATATATGTATATATAGGTCATAACTTCTATTAATTACAAATAAAATTTTTATAAATAATTATGTTTAAGAAATATTATTTACGTCATATGGATTGTGGGTATTTAACGGGTCGTAACTTGATTTATTTATAAATATGTTATTCTAAATATACACTACGTATAAGTGCACGTATATATACCTTTTTGTCATAAGCGGCCTAAGGGCCGGGATATCGGCTTGGACGCTTGGTTTTGATTTTGACTTATGTTGGATATGATTGGTATATCGGATGGGAAATAGAATATTAGTAACCTCCACAGAAACGAATAAGATAATTATGGAAATAATAAAATGAACAGAAAAGCCGTCTAATAAATGTTAAACCGGTATCATGCATAATCATTTTTGTTGTGCATTATAAGTGATTATTGTGTTCCTATATTTGCATGTAGGGTATCGAGGTTTGCCCGGATAGCAGTTTCAGAGACACATCAGGTGAGGATGGATAACCTTGGATATGTGCCCGTAATAGAGAAAAAAGTTTTTTATGTCCCTTCAGTTAATCGATTTTGCATTTGTTGTCCCCTTTCGTTTATTTTCACTCAAGTTGTCCCTCAACTCACAATTTACCGGGTCACATTGTCCATTTTATCCACTGTAACCGGTCGATTGCCATGGTGCTGACACGTGTCACAGGGGCCCGCAGACTGCCATTTTTTTAATCTTTCTTTCATTTTTCCCTTTTTCCTAGTTTAATTTCTAAAACTTTTTTTGAATTAAATAAATTCGTTTTATAATAATAAAAAATATAAATCGTCAAAGAAATATGTCAGTGTTAGAATCTTTTATTTTCTTGTGTTTTATTTTTAATATTCTGCCTAATTTCTAACTTTTTTTAATTTAAATTTCTAAAACCCTTATTAAATTAAATAAATGAGTGTTTTATTATTTTTCTACCTAATTTCTAACCTACTACATCGTGCTTTTCTTTTAATTACAATATGCTTGGGCCTTCCTCTTTCAGGCGGTGCTGCATCTCGATCCAGCGGCGTTGTTGCACAGTGGTCGTCCGGATCGGGCGATTCTCACTCCAGTAGCGAATTCTTCTCTCGAATCCCGATAGATCCGAGGTCCTCCGGCGACGAGCCTTACATGATGAGTTGTGATAGTGACAGCAGGAGCTAGCAACGATGGCGTTGGCTCCGACGGCTTCTCCCCACCGCGTACCAATCATCTCGCTCTGGTAGTGCAATTCCGCTCCAGTTCCGGTTGTATTTAGCCGGATCTACTCCTCCTCAAGTCACATCAGTGGTATGGGTCTTGGATTTCATCTCTTTTCTTTTAGCACATAGAGAAGTCATCACCGCCGCTGACTTTGTTGCTTGGTCGACCCTAGAACAAGCTTCTCCGTCCCCTTCCAGTGGTCGGCCCTCCACTGATCCAGCTGCGTGCTTGAGGCATATAACGACGATGAAGGCCTCCTCCACTGCAATCCACCGAGAAAGATTTTGCAATCAAGGCTGGAGGAATTCGAGAACTGGGTTTAAGGGACGGGCCCTGCCACTGGAAGGGGATCTCAGGCATGGAAGAGTTGTTGAAGCTAGCGGTCTCGAGCCAAACGCCGATGGTGATGTCGTGGGGGGGTCTAGTCAATGTCGAGGGGATGGTAATGATTTGTCTTCCCTTGTTGTTGGTAGTTGTTTGGTTGTTCTGCGGTTGTTAGATTGGATTTTTGTTTATTAATTTTGGTGGTTGCCAGAGGGAGGGGCGGTAATTGTGGTGGTCAAGAGAGGGAGGGGCCAACAGGAAAGAGTGAGAGGTAGGTATGGGAAGACTGGACGAGGATGATGATGAAGGGGGAAGAGGGGTGGTTCGGGAATGGCTAAGTGGGTGGTAGGGGGAGGCGGTCGTGGTTTGGGATTGAGGAGGGTTCGAGATTTGACGGTGGTGGTTGCGTAGTTGGGCGAGGAGAAGCATCAAGAAGTGGATTAGATGGTGGATTGAGCAAGTGCAGGCAACAGTGGCGGTGACGACATCAAAGGCAGCCGGCGGAGAGAGGGGGAGGAAGGGTGGGCATGTTTTTCTTTCAATGAATGTAGTTAGTTTACAAGATAAGATTCATCAGATTTGTCGAAAAAAAATTCAATCAGTTTTGAAACTTAATATTTAGATTTTTTACAAAATTTTCTCATTAAGTTTTTAGAAAAATTTTTTGGAAAAAAGAATAGAGAAAAAAATATTAGCTCGTGGGCCCCGTGCAACACGTGTCAACATAACTGCAATCAACCTGCAATAGTGGATAAAATGGACAGGGTGACCCGGTAAATCAAAAGTTGAAGGACACAATGAGTGAAATTAAATGAAGAGGGACAACAAATTCAAAATCGATAAAGTGTAAGGACACTTTAACTTTAAGGCCTGTTCATGCGGGCCTTGTACAAGGCCCATAATATTTAAATTCCAGTTTAGTTTCATTTACGATCTGTCTGGGCTCGCATAAGGCCCATTGTATTTAACTTTCGCTTATTTAATTTTATTGGACTAAATAAATAAAAGGCCATGTCGTTTAATTATTTTAATTATGTCTCTTATTTGATTTTCGAAATTATAATAATATTATATTTATCCTCCGATGGGCTAAACGTTCGTGAAGGCCTACCGAGTCTAGTTCCAATTACCTTAATTATGTTTTAATTGAATTATAAAAGTCCTAGACATGTATATATATATATATATATATATTTCTATTATATTCATTTCCGTAAACCTAGGCTAAAATAATATTAGACCTATATCTTAATTAAACCATTGATTTTAATCATATACAAGTATATACATATATAATGTATAACGTACTGTAGCTATTTTCATCGGTATAGATATTGATGGACTATATTTTTAATTAATTAATGATTATAGCTTTATGTATATAAGTACTTACGCTTAAATAAGATTTACTAAATGTATATATCGTTTACAACGGTTATTACTTCTAGCTAATATATATGTATATATAGGTCACAACTTCAATTAATTACAAATAGAATTTTTATGAATAATTATGTTTAAGAAATATTATTTACGTCATATGGACTGTGGGTATTTAATGGGTCGTAACTTGATTTATTTACAAATATGTTATTCTAAATATACACTACGTATAAGTGCACGTATATATGCCTTTTTGTCATAAGCGGCCTAAGGGTCGGGATATCGGCTTGGACGCTCGGTTTTGGTTTTGACTTATGTTGGATATGATTGGTATATCTGATGGGAAATAGAATATTAGTAACCTCCACAGAAACGAATAAGATAATTATGGAAATAATAAAATGAACAAAAAAGTCGTCTAATAAATGTTAAATCGGTATCATGCATAATCATTTTTATTGTGCATTATAAGTGATTATTGTGTTCCTATATATGCATATAGGGTAGCGAGGTTTGCCCGGATAGCAGTTTCAGAGACACATCAGGTGAGGATGGATAACCTTGGATATGTGCCCGTAATACTATGTGTGTATTTTTGTTGTTGGATTGAACTGCTGAGATGATTATTGAATGTTATCTGATTGTTGTTGATGTTGCTGGATTGTGTTGTTTGTCTGTAGTATTGTGAGTAATCGTTGAACTGCTAATTGTGAATAATTGGTGATATGAGATTGCTAATTGAATGAGTCTGTGGATTAATCTGAGATAATAGGAAACTGGATAATTGATGAAAGAGTAATGGAATTGAACTGAATTTGAGAAGATGATATAATTGTCACGCGGAAAGTAGTGGTACGACTAGATGGTTAGAGGCTATGTAACAGCCCGGGTAAAATTTTTGATTTTTACCGGGACTGTAGAAGTCGTTTACCGTGATTTACTGTTGAATTAATCTTGGGTAATTAATTCAAGGTAAATCGGGAGTCGTTTTTTCGAAACCAAGAGTTTTCCCACGCTCGGGAGTATCTTCCTAACTAACCGAGCCTCGGTTTTCAGTTCCAAGAGTTGGTCGATGCTCAAGAGGATTAATCGGATTTTCCGAGCCCAAGTCATATTTTTGGACTCAGGATGGGAAATTACGGTTTTGCCCCCGCCCCTCTTCCTTTTCTTCCTTTCTTTTTTTTCTTTTTCTTTTCTTTCTTCTTTTCTTTTTCTTCTCTTCTCCCTGTCGTCTTCCTCTTCCACCCGTGATGACCGTCGCCCCACCATCCCTTCCTGCCCCTCTCCCGTGAACCCTTGTCTGCCACCTCTCTTTTGTCTTCCTCCCCCTTTCTCTCCCTTATCTCCTCCTCTTCTCCACCAACAAACACACACCACAACACACCACACCACAGCACCTCTGTCGAACCAGCCAACCACCACCAACCCGACGGCCTCCTCTTTCTCTTCTCCTCGCAGCAGCGCCGCCGGAGCCACACGCGGAACCCGACACCCACCACCATCCAACTCTTCCTCCACCTCACGCGACGCCGACACGACCTGCAGCAACCACCACCGGTGCATCACCCCCGTCGCCTCACCTTTGCCTCGCTTGGCAGCCAGTAACCGAGCACCGCCCATCTCCTCCCTTCCTCCCCGCGACGTGCCGCCGTTGGCTCCTCCTTCGCACCGACAGACCCTCACCTGCAGCCGCCGCGTGTTGTCATCTAATCCTGCCCCTGCGCCGCCGCCGGAACTCACCCAAGTGAGCTATGTGATGGAGAAGACGCGGGTCGACCCGTTTGTGACGGGTTTGGCCCGAATTCTCTAGGGTTGATTGGGTCTGGGTTGTATTGATTTTGGGCTTGGGTATTTAGTGTATGGGCTTTGGTTTTGTGGGTTAAGGGTTTTAGTTTGGGTTGGGCATCTGGGCTTGGGAGTGGGCTAGTGTGGTCTGGATTTTGGATGTCTGGGCTGCCACTATTCGGCCCAGTTCGGAAATTAATAATAATAATAATAATAATAATAATAATAATAATAATAATAATAATAATAATAATAATAATAATAATAATAATAATAATAATAATAATAATAATAATAATAATAATAATAATAATAATAATAATAATAATAATGAAGCGCCCCGACCCGAATTTATCGTAACACAGTAAACACGTGCCGAAACTATTCACAATGATAGAACAGACAGTACAACGTGCAACTATCATACAATAACAACTATCAATACAACTGTCACCCACACTCGGGGACCATTATTCAAACCAACACAGTGCTCTCAGCAGCAGCAGATAGTATCAGTAATATACATATCACAGAAAATCAGCAGTACAACAATATATATCACACAACAGCAGAAATGTAGTACAGCATCATAAGCAATAGAATAGCAGCGGAAGACTTATGTACATGCAACGGTGGTATGGATCCGGAGTCAGGTGGAGAAGAAAGCAGCAGCCATCGAACGTCGTACCTGAACTACGGAAACAACTTATCCTACGGGATGAAACCCCGCAGGCGAGGGGTGAGTCCGAAGTGCTCACCGACCAAGGATAAACAGTGATATGCAAGCAACCGTAATACTTAAAAGCAAACACAGATAAGCAACAACATATCAACAACTGAATCAAGGCCAAAAGAATGCTTAATTATTATTACCAATTTTATCTTCCGGGCCCCGTCACTGGACAAGCTAGGGTCGTACCTGGTAATCAATTAATTCCGGATGCTAGGTCAACAACCAATCCTCATATCAAAACAACCGGATATTCGGCATATCCGAGCCACAGCGGATATTCGGCATATCCGAGCCACCGCGGATATTCGGCATATCCGAGCCACTGGGTATTCGGTATACCCCAACCTCAGGCGACGTCATGCCAACCGGATATTCGGCATATCTGAGCCACAGCGGATATTCGGCATATCCGAGCCACCGCGGATATTCGGCATATCCGAGCCACTGGGTATTCGGTATACCCCAACCTCAGGCGACGTCATGCCAACCAGATATTCGGCATATCTGAGCCACTGCGGATATTCGGCATATCCGAGCCACCGCGGATATTCGGCATATCCGAGCCACTGGGTATTCGGTATACCCTAACCACAGGCATGACGGGCCAACCAAACCAAAAACCGACCATAGCATCCCAAAATTAATTTTCAAACCATCGGGTCGTACCACTACTTTCCACATGACAATTATACCAACATCTCAAATCAATTCCAATCTCAATTCCAATTTCTTTTTCACAATTTCCACAGTCAATAGTTCAACATCAATCTCAGCATAATATCCACAGAATCAATATCACAGTCCAAAAGCAACAATAATATCCACAGCAGATATTCAGCCAACAATCAACAATTCAGCAGTTCAATCGAACAACAAAGCACACAAAGTATTACAGGCAACATAACAAGGGTTATCCATCCTCACCTTAGCCGATATCAATTATGGAATTGTCCAGCAAGTTCCAAGTCCGGTTCCTCAGCAAATTGTTCGTTATCAACTCCTATATCAATCAATAATATGCACATATAAGATGGTATGCAAATGTTATGCTAATACTGTATACCGTAAATTAAATATAAACTCGGCTCGGTTACTCCCCCGGATTATTTCTCCATTATTATCATCATTCACCATTTATTTCAAGTGTCAAAAATACCCTTCTATACTTTTTCCTATACCCGGGTATTATTCCGGTATTTACTACCTTGATAATACCCTTTCCAAAATTTATTCCCTAAGTATGTACTTTCCAAAATATTTTTTTCCTACAAATTATTACCATATAATATTTTCTAAAATTATTTCCTCGAAATATTTATTTTTCCATACCAATATATATTTTCCCCCATCTCATTTTTATTTTCTTCCATTTTATTTTTCCTCCCAGCTTTCATTTTCTTCTTTTCTTATCTTCTCTTCTTTATTTTAAAATAGGGCTGGGCCAAGTCCAAACCCAACCCAAGACCCAAACCAAACTCAGGCCAACAGGACAGACCAGGCGCAACAGACCCAGCAACCAGCCCGAGCCCGTCACGCCCAGCCCTCCACTCGCGGCCCAACAGCCCAAAGCCCACCAAACGGAACCGGGTCACCCACGACCTGAGACCCACATCCGGGTCGGGTCCTCTAAAACGGATCTGCACATCCATGGCTCACCTTGAGCTTGACGGCGGGCGCTGGCACGACGGGGACGAGCGGCTGCAGCAGGGCGGCCTACAGGCGAGGGGGCGGCGGAAGAGACGGCGCGAGCAGGGAGGTTGGCGGCGGCGGCGTCGCGTAGGTGGCTTGCCGGCGTCTGCTGCGATGAGGAACGCGGGGGAGGCGGCCGGTCGAGAGGAGAGGGGAGGAAGAAGGAGGAAGACAAGGCGGCCGGGGTGCAGGCGGTCCTTGGGTGGTTCACGGCCACGGGTTGGAGAAGAAGAAAAATGGAAGGGAGAGGTGGTTGGTGGTGGCCGGTGTGGTTGTGTTCGGCCGGAAGAAAAAAAAAAAAAGAAAGAATGGGAAGAAGATGGGTGACGTGGCAGGGGTGTGGGTGTGTAGTTGTTTGTCTTTTTTTTTTCCTTTCTTTTCTGGTTCAAACGATTTGCAGGAATGGAGTTTTTTTTTTTTCTGATTAAGTTGGTTGCAGAAGAAAATTTGGCAGAGGAGGAGAATTGAAGAAGAGTATGATGATGTGCAGGTAGTGGCGTGTAAGGCTGAACTGAAGAATAATTTAAAGACAACAAAATTATTGATAAGTCACAGACTGAATAGGAATTGGCGGCTGAATAATTGAACTTCAATTATGCAGTTACTATGCTGCATGTGAAGTGTGGCCCACCTGGACCAGAAAATATCCGGTATACCCACTTATCTTATTTCTGGTCCGATAATTCGAGAATAGCCCGGCTTTTTCCGAAGATTCCCGGACCCGGAAGAATCCCAACTTGGTCCGTAAAATCCGCAGAAAAATCCCGAGCATGGGACTATGCTCGGTTTCAGAAACCATACTCAATTTACCATAATTTAATTACCCAAGATTAAAAATGAATGGTAAATTACTGTACATTAACTTATACAGTCCCGGTAAAAGTGAAATTTTTACCTGGGCTGTTACAG
>JAKUCV010004228.1:0-29959 GCA_028386065.3 Turnera subulata
ATTTTCATTTCATGATCTGCAAAAGTTCAAGCATTAAAACACATTAGTTGGATGGTTGAATAAATTTACCGTAGACAAATATAATTGTTGTTTGTAAACTATGTTGGATCCATCAGATCTGTATGGATGTGTTGATGCGTTGAACTGTTGATGGTTTGTTGAATCTGCGTGATCTGAAATCATTGTCGTTTGTTGATCGTTTGATGGATTATTTGGCTTTCAAATCGTTCCCGGCAACGGAACCAAACTGATGTAAAACAAAATCAGGGGGTGCCTTTATTGATTGTAATTATCAATGATACATAGTAGAGAGAAAATCGGTAGGAACCGAGTGAGGGAGAGAGAGAGTCGGGGAAGAGAAAAATCCCCCTCCCTTTGATATTTTCTATGTATATGTAGTACAAGAAAATGAGATTATGTTGTCACGTGTCACATTATCATTGGTCACGGTTGGATTTCCTGTTGATGAGCCGGCAGATAAGGTAAAACGGGCCTCCAAGTATTGGGCCTCGTCCACGGTCCGGGTCCTTGACCCTCCCGTCTTTGGGCCTGTACATAGGGTTGGGCCTATCTATATCAGCTCCAATAAACAATATGCCAATGTCACATCACAAAAAACAAATATGATATGATTAGATTAATTATCAGGCTCAAACGATATAAACCTTGCATGACAGTCCAACTCACTAAAAAAAATGAGCCTAAGTCCCGAAAGCCTATGAAGAGCGGTCAAGCCTACTATAATCTCAAACGATATAAACTTTACATGACAAGTTTAACTCACAAAGAAAAAATAACTCTAGTCCCGCAAGCCCATGAAGAGGTGTCAATACTATAATATCAACTCGTTAACCGGAAGGATTTAGAAGCTATAATACACAATAGCTGGATGAAAAGTTGTCATGGGGCTTATTCTTGGCCATTAGATCAAGACGGTACGAAGGAACCCTCGCCATCTGGTCAATTTTTCGGCTGAACATAAATACCTGAGAGAGAGGAAGAACACCTTTGGAATCTCTCTATTTCCAACCATTCTAGGGCAAACTTATTGTAGTTATCATATTATCTCTTTGTATTTTCCTCCCTCGTTATAATTATCTCCTAATTATTCAATAAAATTCCAATCAATTTATAGTATGATTTTATCCAAAGCATATCAAAATAAACTTAAGGGTAGATACCTCCATTTTATTTAGTGTTACGATTGTCTTGGTTGCATTCCCTCAAGCAACAACTTCTGCGAACGGTATATGTGAAGAAAATAAGGCAAGGGGAGCTTCGATAGGACAGTAAAATCTTCTCCCTTGGATTCTTTTCTTTTCCAGATCTTATCTTGTTTTGATGTTATTTCTACAAACTTCTCTATTGTCTTATTGATCTTCATTAACTTCAACAAAATTCTATCATTTTTTAGGAACTCTATGTTATGAAAAACGTGTGAATGCATTGTTCCATCTACCTAAATAGTATCCACCTCACCTGTATTTTTCCTATATATTGTACTAAACACAGAATGAAGGATTAACTAAAAATGAGCCCGAGGCTCTTCTTCTCATCTATTCTCCGGTTACTTCCTCTCCTTTCATCTTCTTATTTCTGTGCAAATTATCAATATTCACAATACGTTATCAGCACGATAACGCATCTACCCAGAGCAAAAACACACAAACCAGAAACGAAGAAACGAAAAAAAAGAGGAAGAAGATGAACAGCCCGCCACCCCCACGGTTACTGTTCACGAGGAAGAGTTCCGGGCTGCTTCCCGACTCACCACCACCACCACGGCCCTCCTCTCGCCGTCGCCGTCCGAACGGCGTCTCCATCGTCCATTGCCGCTGCCGGACGCGCCGCTGGGATGAGGAAACCCGACGGCCACGCCCGTTGACCCGGCAAACTCTGTCGGGTCTGGTTCCCCCTGCAGCCATTCTCCTTCCTCGCACGCCGCCAGGACCGGCCGTCCTCCTCACCGGTCATGCCGCTCCGCTCGCTGCCTCACCTCTCCTCCTCCACGAGCGACGGAGGAGACACCTGCAGCCGCCTGCTCCTCTTTTCCCGTCGCCCCACCGACGCCTGCAGCACCTGCACCTCGACGCCGTGCCGCTCGTGACTTCCTTCTGGCGTCTCCCTGCTCGTCCCTGTCGCTCGTCCTCACGCTCCCGCCGTCGCGCCACCACCTGCACACCCGAGGTGAGTTTGGGAAGAAGACGACCCGGATGGGTCGGGCTGACCAGACGGGTCACGGGCCTGGTTTGCCTGGGCTTGAGTTTTGTCCTGGGCCAGGAACAGTTATGGGCTTGGGCTGGCACTGGTCAGCCCACTCTTCCCAAAAAAAAAAAACAGAAAAAAACAGAAAAGAAAAGAAAAGAGAAAAAAAAGGAAAAAAAGAAAAAAAAAGGAGAAAAGAAAAAAATAAGAAAAAAAAAAGGGAAAAAGAAAGAAAGAATAAAGAGGGGAAGAATTTATACTGCTGAAAGATTTATCGAGTAAGCGTATATACCCTCTATTATTATGCCTTTTTATGTTTATTTAAATTACAATTGGGCTATGAAAAGGCCCATGGTATTTAATTTCTCGCTTTAATTTAAGTTTTGGGCTCATACAAGGCCCATCGCATTTAATTTTCGGTTATTTATTGGGCTATGAAAAGGCCCATTATATTTATTTTCTTGCTTTAATTTACGTTTGGCTTGGGCTCGTACAAGGCCCATCATATTTAATTTATCGCTTCAATTTATGTTTTGACTGGGCTCGTACAAGGCCCATTGCTTTTAATTTACGGCTATTTACTTATAATTGGGCTAATTAATAAAAGATCCATGTTTATTTATTTTTATTTAAGTCTTTTATTTATTTAATTTTTGGCATTATGTTCATATTACAGATATCCAAGGCCCTTAAAATTTCTGGAAGAAATGTGTTATGGGCATTAAATGTGGCAATGAATTTAAATGATAATAGTCATGAAGACTAAATAAAAGAGTCCAGAAGACTCAATAAAAGAGACGATAAAGCAAAGACTGGATGTCTAACTGCCAAAAGATCCCGCAGATCTTTGTGAGAAATTGAAAAAAAGATATAACCACCAGAAGATGGATATTGTATGACCATCACGAAGATGGATACTGTTCTTATCTTGCTTACTCTGAAGGTGCAAGTCAATATATATTGAATAATTTTATTTTTTTTATGTCCAGTTTTTATGTTTAGTTTTATTTAATTTTATTTACTTTACAGCATTTTATAATCGTTTCTAGAATAATGGCTCAGATATTACTCCTGAAGACAATGCAAGTTGACATCCAAGGGGGAGAGTTATATGTGTGGATGTCAACTATTTCACATAATATGTGATAGTACAATCTCGAAATGAGAAAAAGACTAACACGCTCCAGAAGAGCATAAGATTGAATACGTTCATGAAGAACGCATACTTTACTATGATCAAGAAGATCATATATTTACGCTCTGGAAGAGCAAATACTCTTGAAAAGTACAGAAACTCCCACTTACAACAATAAAAGATATTATTATGGATCCTGTTGAATTAACTCTGCTATATTCCCTGAAGCGAATAAGACAGTATAATTTAATTGTGCCTGTGACAGTGAATGATGTTATAATGGCAAAACTAAGGGAAAACATGCATATTATTATTGCAAAATGGATCCATAACTAGAGAATATTCACAAAGAGGAATCGTTCTCATACATGAGTTTAAACAGTTGTTTATCTGTTGGGTACAACATTAACCCTGAAACTTTGAGCCTCACTGTTGATGTTGACCCTAACACTATCGTTCCAAGAGAACCACATACCACCCATGTTATTTTCTCCAGGTATCTCAAACCGATTCGTTGGAGGAAAACGGAGTGGAATTACTCCATGGTTCTCTGCAGGTTGCCACGAAGTTTCAGTAATCAGTACCATGTTGGGCTTATACTAATTCTTCAGATCCCTTAAGGTACGCACAAAATCTTGGGACCTTCTTGCTATACCCCTGCAATTCCATCGTAGAAGTCGTATCTTAGGCCATGTAGGTGGTAACCCAGACACTCTTGGGATACTCCAAGCCATCATTGAAACCTGATAATAGCTACTTTGATTCAAAATTTGACAAGTAGGCTCTAGCTGAAATTCCTGCAGTCTATCAGATATGAAAAACATAATAGAGTTAGCCGAGCCATAAAAGGAAGCCCTTAGATTGCTTTGGTCCTCTAGGAAGAATGTTTCTTCCATAGGAGTTATAAAGAACCTAGATGAGTATAGTTCATCAACAAAAACTAAACGAGGGATTCTTGCGAGTTCACTCGGTAATTCCTCTTGTTGTTCATTAACAATACTATAAGCTAGTCTATTCTTCCTTCCTAGAGAGGCACCCTCAACAAAGAAAACAGTAGCTGGGGAAGGCATTTTTCTTGTCTTGTTGAGTTTTCTGAATCTTCTTGTTTCTACCACTCTCTTTTTATAATCTGAGCTTAGAAAGCAAGGTGTCAGTTTTTTCAAAACGTGGACCCTTTTTCTGTCTTCGAAAAGATCCAGAAGATTTTTCGGTAATTAAAATTTTGCATTATTTGTCAGTAAACTCCAAAGTTTTTCAATCTTCGAGGATTTTCTTTTGGAAAATTTTGCCGCCACATCTAATTATTGTCCAATAATTCTGATCTTTTTCGACATGACAGGTAGAAATAAGCCTAAAATTGACACATGTATAGCAGCCTGAAGCTGGCACATACATAGCAGCCAGAAGCTAGTAATTTTAAGTTATTAAATACACAAGATTTGAGTAATTAAAACTTACCATATCCAGCCAGAAGCTGGAATGCACTAGCCTGAAGCTAGCAATTTTAAGTGTTTAAATACACAATTTGCATAGCCTGAAGCTGAGATCAACTAGAAGTTGATTATTGGATATCTTGTTTGGCATGACCAGTTGGGCCATCCCGGATCAATAATGATGCACGAAATTTTTTTGGTTATTCATTGAAAAACCGAAAGTTTTTACAATCATTGAATTTCCATGTGTTAGTTTGCTGCGAAAATTAATTGTTTGGCCTTCCTAAGATGAGGTTGGCCTAGAATCACCAGTAAGTTTGGAAATAATTCAGGGACATGTACGCGGACTAATAAATCCGTTGTGTTGATCATCTAGGTAAGTTTTACAATGCATCGACTAGATGGTCTCATGTGTGCTTATTAGACGCAAGTCGGCATTGTGCGCACTTATTTTAAAGATTAAGCCACTTGCAGGTACACATCCCTAATTATGTTATAAGACTATATGTCTAGATAATACTGGTATATTTCTTCAGTGGAAAATGTATATCATTGGCAATAAACCCAAAAAGATCTGGGCGAACATTTCCAATTGATTGCAGGACTATTGTTAATGAAATATTACTGTTTTGAGAAAATGGTATTTTACATGCAGCAGCACTTGTCTGCATCAAGCCAACAAGTTATCATAAGGTCTCTCCATTTAATTAGTTCATGGTCACGAACCTACTAACTCCCATCTTCGGACCATTGGTTGTACAGTATATAATGCTCCACCACAACATTGTAAAATTGGTCCTTTAAAGAAGACTAGGAATATATGTTGAGTATGTTGGGTATGTTGGTTATTAATTAGATGCAAAGTTTACCCAACATAAGGGGGAGGAAATAAGCAGCTGGATCAAGATATTATTGAAATACATTATCAATGTATGATTGTTGATCCTCAAACAAATTAGTGTGAACCTGAAGTTCAAAAGATGGTTCATTTGTAGGAAAATTGATATGCAATTGCCAAACACATAAAGTGACCAAATATTATATACCAGCTGCAAATGCTCCTGTTCAAATCAATGTTCCAGAAGAACAAGTATAATATGCAAATGAATCTAAAGTACGCAAGAAGCGTAGAATATACTCGGTTCAAAAAAAAAAAAGAAAACAAAATTCTCGATAGAGAAAAAGGAGCAAAGAGATAAGATGGCCCCAGTAAGAAAATAAAGCCTCTAGTAGAGGTTCATATTAAAAGTCCTCAAGAAGAGGAAAATCCTCCAGAAGAAGTCCCTGACACAATTGATAAAAGTTCCAGAAGTAACTCAGGTACCTGAAATAAATGAGTATGATGAGATCTAAATTACAATGTCAGGAATAAGATGGAACCGACATGAAATAACCGTCGACGGAATATTTATTTTATATAGCGCTAAATATTTTGAAATAAAATGAGGATCATGAACCTACATCTATTGATAAATGTAGGCGCAGTATGATTGGCCAAATTGAGAAACGTGATTAAGGCTGTGTTAGAATCGCTTGTGAAGCGAGATATTTTCCGGACCTGTAGTCCGTGTGGAACCAGTCGATTGAAAATGGGTATTTGTGCGAAAAGAGAATTATAATAGAGAGATACAAAGCATGGCTTATCGCACAAGGTTTTACCCAAACGACTTCGTATTAATTGTGAGGAGATAGATATACTCCCTTGTGGTGGATGCAATTATTTTGATATGTCTGACATTATATAAAAAGAATTAGAAATGCATCTAATGGATGCTATTACAGCCTATTTTTAAGGATCTATAAGTTATGACATATACATAAAGATCCCTGAAGGATCCAAGTTGCCTGAAGCAACGAATTCCCAGGAATATACAAAATTAAGTTGAGCTTCATATAGTTTGAACCAATTTGGGTATTCACAATGATTCTTGCATATATGCTCTATGTGTTTTATATAATTAGTTCATATATGAATTTCTATTATTTTTGTGATTTAAATATTTTTGGAACTCCTGAAGAAGCTTCCAAATACTGTGTTATGATCGGTCCTAAAGTACCCTATGAAACGCCCGTGTCCCAATTTATTAATATAAGTTATAAATTAATTATAGATTGACCAAATTGCCCTTGTCATTTCCGGGACACCCGTATCCCAAATCATCCATTAAAGAATATATAGCATGTGAAGTGACCATAATGCCCTTCTCCACGGGATACAATATCAACCACATAATCAATGAACAATTATACAACAAATTACACAACAATGAGTATGCAGCGGAAGACTATACATATGATAACATGTATGCAGTGAACTCTATGGAACCGACCCGAGGAGAGGAAAGCATCGCCACCTGCTGATATGCTCTTCTGATCATCGATCAGCTAACCTGTGTAAAACTGTGAGGGGGTGAGACCAACCACTGTCTCATCGCAGACAAATAAACCAATAATATACAATTACAAATCAACTACAATTACACCGGCATCGAACAACAACAACCTCAATACACAGAGCAAGACATCATCAGACTACATACCATCACTTGTCATTACTTATATTATTATCTTTGTTATTAAGGTTAAGTATTTTATTAGGGCCCTCTACTGTGTGTGTCGAGCTCGGTCCCGTCTCATGAGACAACCAGGCATAAGCCTAAATAAACCAGGCACGAAGCCCAAACATATCCATAGAGAAAGAGAGAGAGACAGATAGAGAGAAAGAGGGAGGTAGAAAGGGGAAGGTAGAAAGGGGGAGGTAGAAAGAGGGAGGTAGAACCGGCCATCATAGGCCCACATGCAAACCCGCATGCCATCCCGAGGGGTATTACTTCCCGCTCGAACCAACCGGTCAACAGCCCCACAGTAGAATTATTATAGTTCGTTATTCTCAATAATGTTTTAAGAGTTGTACATAAGTTATGATCAAACAGTGTTGTGTGGATTTAATATCTTATCCTCAAGTCCGGGCCCCAGCCCATAGTCCACCACACAACCCACAATCTAAACCTCATGTGTTTATCATAACCAAACAACACATGCTAGACAGGCACAATACAACACATCAGACAACAGGTCACATAATCAGGCACACCACGTCATAGGTATCCTCAACATAATTCACTTTGCAAATAGCAACATCAGCACAACAGGCAGACATGCATACAGCATTCAAGACCAACAATTAATACCACTTTATATACCAAGACAATTAACCGAGCATTATAGGCAGTAATGCATACAAAGGTTTATAAGTCCTCACCTGGACTGAAAGGATCGCTTTGAAAGCTAGAGCTTCGTCCTGCACCAGACCATGTTGTTCCTATGCTATTACTGGTGCCTAAATAAATATATACACGTATATCAGCAGACACGTAAAGAGGCGCAAGCACGAAGAACACAAGACTACATATTCCATGATAGTGACCCCAATCACGAGACATACGAAAGCCCGGGGTCCAAGTCTAACTAAGTGTATTGTTAACAATCCTTAACCTCATGTACGTGGGTGTATAAAGAATGAGGATCCAACCCAAATAATCAACTCTATAAAAGACATGAAAAGCCATTATAAAATTCATAGGCATAATTATTTACTCCCGATTGTATGAGAGCATAACGCCCAAATTCCAAAATCAACATGAGGTGGGTTCATGAAACATCCTGTGACCCTTTTGGAGAACTTGCATTGCTTAGGGAGGAATAAATACATCATTGACTATAAAAATGACAATCCACTTCATAGAACCCAAGTTCCATGGTGAAAACCCCAATTCCACCGTAGCACATTTGACAAGAATCAAACCATTGATTCATTAGTCACGAACTTTTAACAGTTTTAAAGCTTGAGATATGATTAAAATGATTTAAGGGTTTATAAGCTTGTGCCTACAAGTGCCAACTCATAACTGAGAAAAGTTTAATAAAGACTTAACAAAATAATTTGCCAAGAACACTAAGAGTCCACGTGAAAGCAGTGAGGCTCAATATTCACATGAATACAAACGCTATTTCTACAAGATCAAAGTTTGATAATCCGCTACATGCTCTATCTAACCAACCTTAACAAGCAAAAACACACATGTCTAAATATTAAGTGACTAATCATGACCTTAATACAAGTAGTTTGCAGCATGTTTAGTGACAAGAATTAATCATATTTAAATCCTCATGGCTCTCACCACTACGCTTGTTATTATACATTGATATAATTTTTTTTCCTACAACACGGCCAAGGCTTAACATTAACATGCTACTCACATACCAATTTCCAGCAAGTGACTCATCCACTCACGATTCAATCTAACAGTAAGCAATAAAAGAAAGGAACGGGTTCTTACCCGGTTAACGACTCCAACTGAAACCATATTCAACAGCAACCAATCCACACATACAACAGACACGAACAAGAAAGCAAAAGGAGGATCAGAATTCTTACTCAGTTAAAAACTTGAACTCAAGCACGTTTACAAGGAACTCCCAACTGATATTTTACACAAGACTCGAAGCCAGCAGAACCGAGTTCAAATCCACCACGTCGACCCGAACCCAAATCCAGCACGACCACACAGCAGCAAAACGACAACCACCCTCCAACGCCACCAAAACCAACCGCAACCAACAACCACCGCCGACAACACAAGAAGCAGCCAACAACAACCCACCACGGGTCAATTCAATCCCACAAGACGAAAAGAAGGAAAAGAGAAAGGAACAGAAGCACCAAATGCCGTCCACAAACCACCACACACACAGCAACCCAAACACACAGAACCCGATTAACAAATCGGTACTCAAGGCTGCAACGAACTGGGCAGAAGAGAGAAGGGAAGTCAGAGCTTACCCGACTAATGGCAGCGCGACCTCGTCTCGACGACGGCGGCTCCTCGTCGCGTCCAAGCCCGGCCCAACAACACCGGACCAGCACCGCCAATGCCGTTCGCCACCGAGCCCAGATCGCGAACCAGCCCCGCCTCCTCCCTCAACCTGCACCGGCGGCAACACGGAAAGAAAAAATGGAGGCGGCGACATCTCGATGGCAGCGGCTCGTAAGGAGGAAGGAGAAGAAGAAAGAAGACAGTAGGTGTGGCAGTTTAAGTGAAAACGAAGAGGGAGAGGAAGGGAGAGATCGTGGGGAGAAAAGAAAAAAAAACGGGAGAGAAAAGGGTGGGGCGGCGGAAGAGAAAAGAAAAGAGAAAGAGAAGGAAGGAAAGAAAAGAAAAAGAAAGGCAAATTAGGGTTGGCCGGCCAAGGACCAAACGACGTCGTTTTGGGACTTGGGCACGGTCAACTCTTCCCTGGACTGGTCAATGCGCGAGTTTATGTTAGGTTTTATTTATTTCTTTTATTATCCTTTGAATCCCGAAACTACGTAGTTTTAATAACAACTACAAGAAACTTCGTATTTCGCCTCGGGACTCCAATTAATCCTGACGAAACCGACTAAGGATTAATTGCAAAAGTAATAACACATTCCAAGGAAAATAAATTAATAGTAATAATAGTTTTCTTGACTAAAGACACCCGAAAATTCTTCGAGGGTAAAATTGAAAATAAAATTTCAAAAATTACGAAAATTCCGTAGAAATTAAATACCAGAAATTTGGGGCGTTACAGTTCTACCCCACTTAACAAAATTTCGTCCTCGAAATTTACAAAATAGGTCAAGTATCCAAGTTCTTAACTGACACAAACAAGTGTCACCCGGTATCAAAACACCGTTGGCCAAAACTACTAAGTAGAACCATCCTGTCCATCACTAACATTTCCAAGCAAGAACTCCGATATACCAAGTCGATCATCAACTTTGGTCAAGCATGATCCATAAAGCAAAGAGATCAAAGCACTCACCCAATAGTCTCACTCAAACATCATCAACATTATTAATACCAGAATCCATAAACCATTCATTTATTATCAGTCAACCAAAAATATCCAAGCTTTAATCTACTAAGCATATCCTCAGATAATAGAACCCAAAATTGTTATCTAAGTAACCAGATCATCACTCCCACCGTGAATACTTCAGGACCAAAAATCCATAATCTATTTAATGTTCCGAACCTCAAAGTATTTCCTTTTTCACACATCAATTCAGCCAAAATCGTATCTATCCCGGATCATACCTTAGACACTAGGAACGGATCATCACCAAAATATCATATTTATAATTCCAAAACTTAGACTCCTCAAGACCCAAAACATCCTTTCATAGCTCATGCTCACAATTCTATTCCTCAAATCATTCCTAGCACAAACACCAAAGTTTTTCTAACGAAGAAATTAAAATATCACTGTATCTCTCAACATATAATTAATAACTTAGCAATTGAATCACAATACCCGAGATCAGCTCAAAATCAAACCTCAATATGAACATACTACCAGCATCCTCATTTAGCACGTGGATTATAACCCCAACCAAGATCCATGATCAAAACCTTTTTATCATAATCACCATTAATATCCCCAAACTCATCAAAGTTATGTACCTCAAGTATCATTAAAAGATTCTTCCCCTAAATATACCATTAGATCAACCTCAAATTAATTCAAGAAATCATCTCGACCTCCGAACAAGAATACATCCATAAAATCATTTCCCACGTACATTCAAAACCTCGAACTCAGACAATTAGACCACAAATAACATGATCACCAAGAATCACAAGAATCAGATCCATAAGCATCACATCAAATCATCTCTCGACAGATATATCATCCTAAAGCAAACCGATGGTTCCTACTTGTTTTGGCCAGTTCTACACAGATAAGAAACATAAACAAGGAATCAAGATTCCACTCCGACTCTAATAAATCAGTGGATAAACCACAAAATTAACTTTGTTACAGCCTAAGCTGCAAGAGCAAACATGTCATTATAACGACAATACCGGGTCACTCCGACCCTCAGCAGGTGCGTGTCCTCCACCGGATCCATAGTACGACTCACTATATGAATGCATTTGACAAATGCAACAACCGACTCAAACTGGAGCAGACTTATGCATATAAGTGAGAAACACGTATCCAAACATCCCAAAGGATCTACAACCTGGCTCCGCTACCAACTGAAACGCCCGTGTCCCAATTTATTAATATAAGTTATAAATTAATTATAGATTGACCAAATTGCCCTTGTCATTCCCGGGACACCCGTATCCCAAATCATCCATTAAAGAATATATAGCATGTGAAGTGACCATAATGCCCTTCTCCACGGGATACAATATCAACCACATAATCAATGAATAATTATACAACAAATTACACAACAATGAGTATGCAGCAGAAGACTATACATATGATAACATGTATGCACCTTTTTTGTGAAGGCCCTCTCCCCGAGGGACCCATCAAACCCAGGTATTGTTACATCACTCCCTCCGCCCGATTAAATCCTTTACCATGCTGCAGCACTAGGGATTCGAACTCGGGACGTGATGCTTTTTATCCCCCTCAAGGAGAGCACCTTCACCAATTCATCTGCAGATGAATTGGTGAAGGTGCTCTCCTTGAGGGGGATAAAAAGCATCACGTCCCGAGTTCGAATCCCTAGTGCTGCAGCATGGTAAAGGATTTAATCGGGCGGAGGGAGTGATGTAACAATACCTGGGTTTGATGGGTCCCTCGGGGAGAGGGCCTTCACACCCTATCAAAGTGAAATTTATTTTACTAGTAACATGAAGCTTGAAGCTTTAAGCTTATTGGCAAGATATGATGTTACTCTTATCTTCGGGATATAATAGACATGATATTATATTAACCCCGTAAGCCCGAAGAGAATATAGTTGGTTTTGCAGATGCAGGTCCTTTATTTGATCCACATAAAGCACAGACGGATATCTACTATAACTTTACACATGAAATTGCTATATCATTGGGACCACAAAAGCAAGATGGCGAGAAAAATGCACCAACAACAAATTATGAAGATAATGCTACTTATATTGTCCAATTAAAGTAGTGATGTATCAAAAGTAATCGGATAAAGCACACGTCACTAGAAGTTGACAAGGATGCAACAACATCAAGAAATCAAGGGAGGCTAATATGAGGGGGAGTAGAATACGCACTGCACTCTTTTTTCCTTCACCAAGTTTTTATCCCACTGGATTTTTCTTGGTAAGGTTTTTAATGAGGCAGTTATTCCAAAGGCGTATTCTATTCAAAGTACAATGACATTCAATGGGGAGTGTTATGAAAAACGTGTGAATGCATTGTTCCATCTACCTAAATAGTATCCCCCTCACCTGTATTTTTCCTATATATTGTACTAAACACAGAATGAAGGATTAACTAAAAATGAGCCCGAGGCTCTTCTTCTCATCTATTCTCCGGTTACTTCCTCTCCTTTCTTCTTCTTATTTCTGTGCAAATTATCAATATTCACAACACTCTACTATTTTTAACAAGAAAGGGTGGGTGATCGGTGATCGCAGACCTGGTTTAACAATCATGCCTAACATCTTCTTCAAACACAAACACCTTTACCCACCAAACCCACAACCAAACCACCCAACAGATTGGCCGAAAACGTAATCCTCCCTATCCAAACTTCTCAAAACCACTAATTATTGGGCTAGGCCCAAACTTATATGGACCAAGTCCACAACAATTGTTAACATGGGTTAATGAAGAAATGGGTGAAAAAAATTCAAGCCCATCATGTTTTTGTTGCACGTGACTCCTTGGAACTAAAGGGAGTAAATGTCGTGTATGGCATTTAGTGGAATGTCACCAGCAACAAAAATTAGGGGGAAAATAGAGAAAATAATCCGAGTCTCGTGACAAGAAGGAAAAATAGAAGTTTAGAGGAAGTTCCAAATTCAGAAATGAGATTATGTGCTACTATTATGACAAGCCGGGACATATTTAAAGAGAGTGCAGAAGTTTCAAGAGAAATCAAGAAAAAGGAGAAGGCAAGAAGGTTGCTAAAGAATATTTAAGCATAGTGGCAATTGATTCCAAGGATGATTCTTTCTTTCTATATGCGAAAGGGAGCATTAATATGGCATAACAAGATTGTACATGGATTTTAGACAGTGGTTCTTCCCGAAAAGTCACACCTTGTAGAGAGTTCTTTAGTACCTACAAGAGTGGTGACTTTGGCTCATTGAAGATAGGTAACAAGTCCGATGCTTGGATTGTTGGGGTCAATGATATTTGTCTAGAAACCAATCTTGATTTCAAGTTGTTACTCAAGGATGTGAGACATATTCCGGATCTTCGATTGAATTTGATCTCCACTGACATTTTTTATGATGAGGGGTACCACAGTAGCTTTGGCAATGGGGTTTGGAAGCTTACTAGAGGAAAATGTGCAATTGTCTTGGTAAAAAGAAAAAAGGAGAATACTTTTTACCGAACTCAAGCAAAGCCTTGCTATGAGGAAGTAAATGTCGTTGACCATGAAGTCTCTATGAAATTGCGGCATAAGAGACTTGGACACTTGAGTGAGAAACGACTATAATTGCTTGCAAAGAAACAATTCTTGCCGAGCTTGTTAGGTATCTTATCTAAATTTTGCACTGATTATTTAGTTGGCAAGCAATATAAAGTGTCTTTCTATACTTTTCCTCCATCTAGCAAACAAAGTCCGATTTGGATGAAATTCAAGCATGCTGTTCTCCTCTTCAAGCTCTACAAGGTAAATGGAGCGGATCGTCGTAAAGCTTCATGTTTTTGGGTATTTGTGTTATACCCACTTGGTGAGATCTACCCATTTTTTTTATTCTAATTGTTGCTTGGAATCTACTTGTGTAGTGATGAATATGTTATTGGAACCAAGATTAGTAATCTTGATGTTGCCTTTGTTGTGTTAGCCTCTAGGAAGAAAATTCGGTTGTAAACCCATTATTGATTTGTCATAGTGGGGATTAACGAACTTCGGTCTTGTGGTTTTTACCTCATCTTGGGGGTTTTCTGCGTATATTCGGTATTGTGCTTGTGTTGTTTTGTTTGCTAGTATCTCTTTATTTGGTTGTTGATATCTCATTTTGGTGGCACAAAGAGGGGAAAGTATTTAATTGGGTTTTTTTCTTGAGCATTTGATTTCAGTTCAAGGGCGGACACAAGGGGGGTAGGTGGGCGCCCGGGCCCCCCTAAAATTTCTGATATGAGTTATTTTGATTATGCATTTTTACATGAAATGGTACTTGTCTTAGTGGTAATTAGCTAAAAATCCTAATCATCCAATTTATTTTAATTTTTTAGCCTCCTAATAGTACTTTCCTGCGTTTGTCACTATTCTAGTTAATTGTCTTGTGTTAAATTGATTTTTTCGAATTATTTTTTTACAAATGGAGACTTCATTGAGTCCAAGCTGCAATAACCAACCGACAAGTTATTGGTTTGTATGTGGAGAATATTCTAAAGAGATGGATACCACCCTATGTTCATCTAGTTAGGTTTGGTTTCGTATGATACAAAAGCAGTGGAGATGTACCACGCATATTGTGACATCAACCATATCCAGATGGAATGAGGAATTCTAATTATGCAATTTAGGTAGTTCACAAGTTTAAATACAAATTATGTAATTTTAAAATTATGTAATTCAACATTTTTAAAAAAAGTTATGTAATTCACCTAGTCAAATGAATTATTTGAGGGACTTGATACTCTAAAATTTAAGGATAAACTACCCTTATGCCCCTGTGTTATCCTAAAATAGTCTGTTTGGGTATCAGGCTATAAAATCCTCAATTTTCCTCATAGTTATCGGATTTGATTCAATTCACCCTCTCAATTATTCTAATTTTGTTCAAATCACCCAAAGTCAAAATTGGGCAACTGTTCACCCCAATTAGCGAATGCCTGAAGCTAACATGGTCGCGCCACGTGGCGAGGCACGCTCGGTTGACACGCTGGTGTGTGGTGGCCCTATCGTAAGTCAACACGTAGCATATAGGAGGGGTCCCAACAAAAAAAATATTTTAAAGTGTAAGGTGAAGATTTTTAATATAAAATCCAAGCAAATCATTATACTTTAATTTAAAGTACAGGAAAGACAGTGTTGTTGCTCAATTCATCATCTCTCTCTTTTGAAAAATAGAAGAGGGCTCTTTAAGATCTGTTTGGGGTGTTGTGATTTTCTAGGGAGGTGTGTGTGTTTGTGTTCGTGTGTCAGTCAGTTACTGTATTTCTGAGTTGTGAGAGTTAAAAAGACCATACTGATCATATACTTTCTTGCTGGACTTGTTAGATACATCCTCCAACAGAACCAGTCTCCCATCACTTTCATTCAAAGCTTGTCATAATTAATTCCCCTGCGCCTTTCTTTATTATTATTAATTAATATTATCCACGAAAACAACAAGAAGGCTGTTTCCCATTTTCTTAACATAAAAGCAATTGCTGGTTGGTTTTGGTTGTATTTTTTGCTCGAGAAAAGATGGGTGAGAACACAGCTGCGAAGAACCAACAACTCCCTCACCATCAAATATTCAACATTGACATGTGTTAGTGAAAGATAATAATAATCCTGATAAGTGTAGCACTTCTGATAAGAGTGATCCAGGTGATAAGCATGGTACTCCTGATAAGGATAAACCGGCGATCTAGCACAGCAAGCCTATCTTGCTCTAGTCCAATTGTATTAGTGATTTATTCTCTGTACACTCCTTATACATGTAACTCATGAGCTGTAACTTACAAGTATTAATACAACATACCTGGGCTAGCAATAGTAGCCAATTCACTGCATTCTTGTATCTGCTATATTGGTGTTTCTTTATGGTAGCGGAGCCACTGCTTAACCGCACACCGTTACTCTCTTTTTTTTTCCCCAATCTAATTTTCTTTTTTAATGGCGACTGATCCACCAGCATCCTCTTCTTTTGTCATAGGAGGTTCCAATAACCATCCTCCTTTCGCTGGTGTCGTTGCTGCGGCTGTTGCTCAAGATCCTGTGCAACCTCTGAGCAATTCCCACCAGTTTGTTTCTATCAAACTGACACATACTAATTATGTCTTTTGGCGTGCGCAGATTGAACCGTATTTGGTAGGTCAAGGTGTTCTTGGCTATGTCACAGGTGCCTTCCCTTGTCCGCCTCCAACAATAACTGATGCTGCCAGGGTTGTCCGCCTCAATCCCGCTCATGGTAGATGGGTTCAGCAAGATGAAGCTATTCTTAGTAGTATCAATTCTTCTATCACTCTAGAGGTGTTTCCCACAGTTGTTGGAAAGGCTACTTCCAAGGATGCGTGGGATGCCTTAGAATCTTCTCTAGCCTCTTTCAATCAGGCCCGGCGAATGGCTCTTCATTCCGCCTTGCAACAGATCACTTAACAACCGGATGAACCGGTTATACAGTATTTGAATCGTGTTAAACGTTTGTCAGATGAGCTTGCGGCAAGTGGTCAAGCAATGACCCCAACTGACTTCCAAATCAGTTTGATTCGAGGGCTTCAACCAGATCTCAAAACGTTTGCCACTACTGTGACGGCATGACCAGAACCACTATCCTTTGCTGAGCTGCAGGGTGCACTGATGAGTTATGAGTTCCTTCATAACGATCCTTTAAAAGCATTGGCCCTCGATGCACCTATCTCTCCTGACTCGGCCAAGGACTCCTCAGTCTCGGTTGCGGCTCTTTCGGTCCATGTTGTTCATAAGCAGCCTTACTCTTCCTCCCAACGTGGTGGCCGTGAGCATGGTCGCAACAACCGTCAGCCCTTTGACAATCGCTCCTTTGATTCACGCTCTTTTCGCAGCAATGATTCTAACCGGCCAAGGTGTCAGATATGTAACAAGTGGGGCCACTATGCATCCACTTGCTATCAGCGGAGTTCACCAGCCTCTGTTCATACAGTATCGCATCCCTACTCTAATTACTCCATGGATCAATGGTTTCCTGATACAGGGGCAAGTCACCATGTGACTCCGGATCAGCATCATCTTCATCCGTATACCGAGTATCCAGGCAGCGACACTGTTCAGGTTGGGAATGGTAATAAAGTGCCAATTGCGGGTGTAGGTAATTCTACTCTCTATACCTCCTCTCGTTCCTTACAAATCAACAACATTCTTCATGTTCCTAACATCAGTAAGTCTCTCTTTTCTGTCCAACAATTCGCTAAAGATAATGATGTCTTTTTTGAATTCCATCCTCATATGTTTTTTGTTAAGGATCGAGCCAGCAACAAAATCCTAGTTACCGGTCATAGTAGACGTGGATTGTACACGTTCAATTCCTCCTTGTCAAGCAAACCACAAGTTCTTTCAGTCTCATGTGTTACGGAGGAAGTCTAGCATCAAAGGCTTGGACACCCACATCGTCGAGTTTTAAAATCAGTGTTTTCAGATTCTGGTCTTTCTGTTGCGTCCAGTTCCAGTTTTCATTCATGTCCATTTTGTCCAATGGGCAAGTCATCGCGTCAGCATTTAGTTCTGTCTTCAAATCGAGTCAATAAACCTCTTGATCTCGTTTATACTGATGTTTGGGGTCCTTCCCCATATTCTGGTTTTGACGAGAGCAAATACTATGTTATCTTTTTGGATGCCTACAGCAAATATATTTGGTTTTATGCTATCAAACGCAAATCGGATGTTAATGTTGTTTTCCAACGATTTCAAGCCCAGGTTGAATGTTTCTTTAATACAAAAATTAAAAGTGTACAAAGTGATTGGGGGGGAGAGTATCGATCTCTTCACCAGTGGTTTGACAAATGTGGAATTATACATCGGGTGCAATGTCCCCATACACATGAGCAGCAGGGTGCCGTTGAAAGGCGACATCGGCATATTGTCGAGACAAGGCTCACCTTGATGGCCACTGCTGCACTTCCGTTTCAATATTGGACCTCTGCACTTGAAACGACTGTTTTTCTGATCAATCGTATGCCCACACCAGTTTTAAACAACAAGACTCCTTTTGAAACTTTGTTTTCCACGAAGGTTGATTATAGTTTTTTACGTGTCTTTGGTTGTTTATGCTTCCCATATCTTCGCCCTTATCGCACACACAAGTTTGAATATCGCTCCTCTCTATGTGTTTTCCTAGGATATAGTCCATCTCATAAAGGGTATAGGTGTCTAGATTACTCCAACAAACGCATTTACATTGTTCGTCATGTTAAGTTCCAAGAGCATGTTTTTCCATTTAAAACGCAACCAACACTGGTGTCTACCCCTAAGTCATCTAGTGACAAGTGGGTGTCCATTCCCTTAACGGTCTTCTTTCCTGACACAAGCTCTTCATCCCCTAGTCCAACCCAAACAACACCAACCCACCTGTCTTCCGCTTCCCACTCGTCTCCTGGTCCCAATCACACTGAGCTGACTAGATCACATCAAAACCAAACACACACACCAACGAATACACCCACAAGCACCTCTCGCCTTGTGTCACGCCGTCAATTTTCTTTCTCTTCTCCTGGTCTTGCCTTAACCGACAACAACTCACCCACGACATCTGAGTTATCCCTATCTCCAGACAATTCTACTCCTGAACCTTCAAGTCCTCCACGTCGTATGTCTCTCTATCCAAATCCAAAACCCGTCCAACGTTACTCACCCTCTAATTACACTGTCCAGCACAACTCTACACCCATAGTTGAACCAACTAGCTTTACTGCTGCCAACAAGATTCCTGTCTGGAGAGACGCTATGCGGGATGAGTTTAATGCCTTGATCTGGAACAACACTTAGACACTGGTCCCATATCAGCGAACCATGAACCTTGTTGGTAATAAATGGGTTTATAGGATAAAGAAGAAGGCAAATTGTGACATCGAAAGGTACAAGGCCAGACTTGTGGCGAAGGGTTTCCATCAGAGAGAGGGAATTGACTTTACTGAAGTTTTTAGTCCGGTTGTCAAGCCGACTACAGTACACACAGTACTAAGTTATACAGTTGCTTGCAATTGGCACATACGACAGCTTGACGTCCGGAACGCCTTTCTTCATGGTGTTCTGGACGAGGAGTTTTATATGGTTCAGCCTCAGGGTTTTCTTCTAGCAGACAAACCGAATCATGTATGTCGTCTGAATAAGTCGCTCTATGGTTTAAAACATGCGCCCAGGGCCTGGTATAAGAGACTCAGTGATTACCTGTTATCTTTTGGCTTTTTTATTTCCAAGCCCGATTCCTCCTTGCTGGTCTATCGTCACAATTCCATTACTGTTTACATACTTATCTATGTTGACGATATTCTTATCACAGGGAACCAGCCAAGCTTTCTTACTAATTTGATCTGCAGCCTTGGCAACGAGTTTTCGCTCAGAGATCTAGGGATGGTCAACTATTTTCTTGGAGTTGAGTTTCAATCCAACAAGGACGGCCTCTTACTGACACAGCGGAAGTACATTACGGACTTACTTGGCAAAGCTAATATGCAGGGGTATAAAGCTGTGCACACTCCGGCTTCCACCAGCAAGAAACTCACAAAAACCGGAGGCAAACACTTTTCTGATGTCACGTTGTATCGACAACTTGTTGGATCCTTACAATATCTTGGGCTCACTCATCCAGATATCATCTATGCAGTAAATAAAGTAAGTCAGTATATGCAGGCTCCAACGGATGAACATTTTCAGGCGATGAAGAGGATACTCAGATATCTAAAACAAACAATTGGCTATGGGCTGCAAATTCATCACCAGACCAACACTAAACTCCAAGTCTTTACTGATGTTGACTGGGGTGGTAGTGTTGATGATGGTAAGTCTACTGGTGGATATCTAGTTTTCCTTGGGAAGAATCTACTATCCTGGTCCTCAAGAAAACAACGCACTGTCGCCCGGTCATCCACGGAAGCTGAGTATAAAGCAGTCGCTGATGGTTCATCGGAAGTTCTTTGGCTCCAGTCGCTATTGGGCGAGCTTGGGATTTCTCATTCGGTGCCTCTGCTATGGTGTGATAATATTGGAGCAACCTATCTCTGTCATAATCCGGTGCACCACACTCGAACGAAGCATGTAGCTCTGGATTATCACTTTGTTCGTGAGCAAATAGCTAACAAACACCTGCAGATTCAGTTTGTTCAAAGTGAGGACCAGCTCGCAGACATACTTACCAAACCTCTATCTCTGCGCCGTTTTACAGTACTTCGCTCCAAACTGAACCTCTGTTTGCCCCCCGGTTCAGTTTGTGGGGGAGTGTTAGTGAAAGATAATAATAATCCTGATAAGTGTAGCACTTCTGATAAGAGTGATCCAGGTGATAAGCATGGTACTCCTGATAAGGATAAACCGGCGATCTAGCACAGCAAGCCTGTCTTTCTCTAGTCCAATTGTATTAGTGATCTATTCTCTGTACACTCCTTATACATGTAACTCATGAGCTGTAACTTACAAGTATTAATACAACAAACCTGGGCTAGCAATAGTAGCCGATTCACTGCATTCCTGTATCTGCTATATTGGTGTTTCTTTAACATGCAACAACAACAAGGGTCCAAGTGGTTTGATGATGATGGTCGCCCCAAAAGAACTAGTAATCCAACAACAAATTGGATCAACCAAAAAATAATAAAGCATAATCAAACCCAACTAGAGAGTACTTAAAGCCCACAAATAACAACTCAAATAATAATAAAAAAATTAGCCGAGATTTGTAAGTAATTTTTTAATAAATTCGGCCCAAAAATAATAAAAAACATGATATATCAATTAGGCTTCTAGTGGCCCAAATCGACTAAGGCTCCATCTTCAATAATTGAGACACATGTTGGCTTATCTTGTATTTCTCTCCAAGCTTGATTAACTTGTCTTCTTACAATTCTTGATTGACCCAAGCTTGAGCAAAGTGTAGCATATAATTCTTTATCATCTTCAATCGAGCCCTTGTAATTGGTCCTTGAGGCAAGCTAATGGAAATATCTCCACCTTCAGCTCCACTTGGTGCTTGCTTGCTTGCATCATCCAGGAACTCTAGCCTGCGACTCGTTCGCATGAGCGAGAACTTCGATCTTGCTCCGTGGGCCATCCCAGTCCAGGATCTCTCCTAGTGTACTAGCCTTACAATCTTCGAGGCCAAGTGGGGCCAACATCATTGGAACTATACCGGACATCTTCAATTCCTTGCCCAGCTTGCAAAGTCTCAGGCTTTCTTACAATATAACTTAACTGGGTGTTTGCCTAAGTTGCTGGGGAGCTCAGGGATCCAGAACTTGTGGGTCAATAATCAATTGATGGGTTTGTCTGGTTCCATTGAGGTCTTGTCTTCGATGACCTAGTTGAGCCAGGTTTGGCTCCAAAAGAATCAATTCATTGGTCCAATCCTAGATTTGTCCAATTGCCAGGATTTGTTCAATTTGCAGCTGAGGGACAATATCTTTACTGGTGTGGTGCCTCCTTCTTTGGTTTCCCTCCCAGGTTTGATCAATACTTCTCTTCCCAACAACAAATTGCAAGGTCTTATGCCCGCTAAATGAAAAAAAATCGTTTCCAATTTTGTGTTGTATCTTTCCTGATGTTTTAATTTTTTCTATATTTTCTGGCTAATTAAGCCGGTATATAATTCATAATCCTCCTTTTCATTTTGGCAGGTTCTATAGTGTGACTTTTTTACCCCATACCTAATAGTAAAAACGGAGGCCTCTAAGGGAAATGGAAATGGACACACAAAGCAATCATCCTTCTCGATCAGAAAAATTTATAAAAGTTTTCTTTTTAAATGTGTGCAATTTAAGATTTGGATTTGGATTCGGTTATTTTGCAATTTGGGGTTAAATCAATGAGTATTGACAGTCCATTTCCTTTTCAATTGCAAATAGTAATTAATTTACTTTCGTAATTGTGCAATCATAAATAATAATTAATTTCTTTTTTAAATTTATAAAGTGAAAGTATATGAAAAAATTTCTTAATTAGTGTATTTAGAAGTTAGGTTTCTAATTAGTTTAGTTTTTTTTAGACATTTAAAAATATGTTGTTGGACAAAAAATAAAAAATTCAATGTTTAGCTAAGGATAAATATTATCACACACACTTTTAAAATGAAAAAGATATAATTTTTTTTATTTTTTCATATTTAATAAAATATGGCAGATAAATAATATTTGTAGTTAAATTATTTTATTTATCTGGTATTAAATTAATAAAGTATAATGGTTTTCTTGGATTTTATATTAAAAATATTCACCCTACCGCCCCCCCCCGATTGGACCACCACACACCAGCGTTCCAACCGGGCGCCCCCCGCCATGTGATGCGGTAATGTCAGCTTCAGGCACACGCCAATTGAGGTGAACAGTTGCCCAATTTTGACTTTGGGTGATTTGAACAAAACTGAGATAATTGAGATGATAAATTGAACCAAACTTGGATAATTGATATAGTAAATTGAACCAAACTCGATAACTGGGAGGGAAAATTGAGGATTTTGTAGCCTGATACCAAACTGACTATTTTGGGATAACACAAGGGGCATAAGGATAGTTTACCCAAAATTTAATAATTTTATAAGAATTGATCGATTATATATAATAAATATACTTACATCGTTAAAATTATAATAACCTAAATGGATCATAATTACTGTTGTCTAATAAAAAAATCTAGGGATATCATTGAAGGAATAAATAAAATTAAAGGAAGAAAATTATCATTAAGCCATATATTCATAATGCAAGAGGCTATCTTCAAATAACCTTATTAATATTTCTTCATAACAAACATACACATACTAACACACACAATCACCTTGCTATTTTTTTTTTTTTTGGGAAGACAATCACCTTACTATTGTCATAATCTTAAGGCAAACCTTAACCAAGAAACTACTATACCATAGTGATCATAAATATCATTTCATGCATTATCACATGCTCAGGATTAGACCTTAAACGAGAAACAACGCTATAAAGATCATAAATATTTATCATAAAAAAAAATCATAAATATAAGAGGAATACTACTATGGTGGCTTGGGCATTCATTTCTAATTTTTGTCTTAACATTCTAGTTCCGGTGAATACTTCTAAGGCCTAAATCCTACACAACCAACTCGTATATATGTGGCTATTTGAATTTGTTGTTGGACTAGGTTGCCAATGATTGTACTCCTTCCGGCCGGAGAACTAGCAAATGCAAAGCAAAAAGAAGTCTGAAACTTCTAGTTTAGTAGGATGCTTTTGGCATGAAGATTAAGCACCAATTTGTCTACATAGTGAAACGATATATTTGGCACAATCTTCATTGTTTCTATAACAAATAAATTAAAGCATGTGTATAACAAAGAGATTCTAGATGTCGTGGGAGGTGCTTAGTCTGATCAATAGAAACATCTCGAAAAGTATCATAAGCTACTTTAGGAAATGTGGTTATCACAGATCCAATGTCTAACAAAACCCCTCATTAACCTATGTTGCTCAATTAGAATATATATTTATGGAGGTGGAATTGGGAGAACTGATGGGCCATGCGCCCCCCATATGAAAACCTTATCACACCCATGAATAACTTCATTTCTCAACTAAGTCCTATAACTTAAAAAATACATATTCAAGTACTAAATCATTTATTGGTGAATCAAATGAGTCCTTTTAAATGTAAAGTGGAATGTAAAAGGTTTCACGTTTCAGTGCTTTTAAATTTCATTAAAACTACAAACCGAACACATGCCAAACCGTAGCAGGTATGAAGCCCAAACAAGCTAAGAGGGGGGTGAATTAGCTATTAAGAACTAACTAAAAACTTAAAACAATAATAATTGCGAAATTAAAAAGGGAGAGAAAGGCAAATCGATTTATACTGGTTCACACACACACAATCCGTGTGGCTAATCCAGTCCTCCGAGAGACTCTCTCGAAGATTCCACTATCACCGTTAAGCTTCCGGGTGCTTAACAAACCGTTGACAACCTGAGAGATCAAATCGCATGAACCTCAACAACCTTGCTTGAAGATACCTCACTTCAAGACTTCTCACATAGGAAGAATACAACTCCCTATGAATTTACAACAAGGGAACAATCCTCCCTTAGGGTGTATGTTAATACAAATGTCACTCAAAACAAAACTCTCTTTAAGAGTGGGTATGAGTATACAAAATAAGCTCTATAAGATTAACTCTCAATTCTCAATAATATTGGCTCATAAAAAAATTAAAATTGTATGTATCACAATAAATGCTTAAAAATATGGAGAGTTAAGATGGGTAACCATAGACCTAAAAGCTCTATTTATAAGGATAAAAACATGTATGACCGTTGGGGAAATAATCTAAAACATCTTTAGACAAGATAGCATGAGAAGGTAAAAAGTATGTCTGCTCATGACGGCTGAACATCGATGTTGAAAATCAGGACATCGATGTTCTAGCCTTTGAGTATGCATTATTGGTCCAACGGTCACAAGGACATCGATGTTGTGAACATGGACATCGATGTCCTGGCCAACAAATATGAATTATTGGGCTAACGGTCACTTGGACATCGATTTTGCCAAAGAGAACATCGATGTTGTTACTTCAATGATCATGACCCGAGACGAAATAACATCGATGTTCATTATTTGGACATCGATGTTGTTATTTCGACGCCCATGACCCGAGACGAAATAACATCGATGTTCATGGTTGGACATCGATGTTTTTGAACACTGTCAGAAACAATTTTGGAACCGGATTCAATTGGACATCGATGTCGGGATACTGAACATCGATGTTCTGATGGTACAAAGCAATTTTTAGGTGCAACGGTCACAAGAACATCGATGTTCAGAGGTGCAACATCGATGTTCAAAAGCTTCTGCCAGTTTTTAAAACATGTTTGAAGGCAGGACATCGATGTTGGAGATCTGGACATCGATGTTCATAGCTTTAAAAAGACATTTTAATGAAACGGTGCAATTTGATGCATGAGTAGAATTAATTTTGTTTTGAGCCAAATATCTTAGAGAGATTGAGTATTTAACCTTGTACAAAATTGAGTTCCTAACTCTTCTTGTTCTTCTTGCTTGATCTTGTCACTTCCATTCTTGAACTCTTGATCACATAAGGTCTTTGCTCTTGATTAATTTCTTTTTGCTTTATAATGATCATCCTAATACAAGGTTGATTTGTCATTATCAAAACCTGAATAGGATAAAGAGATATTAAGCAAAACATTATTTTCAACAATTTCCCCCTTTTTGACAATGACAAACAAGTTGAAGTATGTGCCCATTAGTTCCCCCTATGTTTTAGCAATGATGCTTTTTAACTTGGTGTGCACATACATGTTAATTTTCCCCCTTTTGGCATTGGTAAAAAGAAATAGAAAAGACAAAGGCAAGCTTTTATTCAGAAATTTGGGTGTTAGTTCCCATTATCATCATCGTAGTCGGCATCTTCTTCATTGTCGGCAGCAACTTCTTCTTCTGCATTTTCCGCTTCCATGTCCATGGGATCACCGGCCACAGTGGGATCAAATGGCTCATCATCATCATTACCCTCAGCTTTGAAATCATAGCCATGAAATGTTGTATGATAGGGTGGAGGTTGATAGTGCACCCGATCGAAGTATGATCGAAGAGCATGGCCTTGACGTTGAACTTCGATGTCAATACGATCAATAGACCGTCCCATGCTATTAACACTCAATTGGAGATGTGTAAGGGATGCTGCAATCGATTCAAGAGTTACGACAGGAGTGTGAGGAGCTGGTTCTGGACGAGCTGGTGTTGTGGAACTCTCACCCGGTATGAGCCTTGGTGCTTGCTCGGGTCTACCGGTTTGGAAGGTGTCGTCACTAATTGCCCAATTTTTGGTATGAGACACTTGGGGACCTTCCCGAGCATCAATACCTGCCTGCAATAAAATGTCCAACACCAAGATAGGATAGGGCAGGGAATGATGGTTGGATTGAGGCGGATAGTCCGTCATGTGCATAAGCACAAAACGTGCCCAATTAATTGGAGCATGATGGAGAATGGCATGGAGTATCTTCACATCCTCAATGGATAGGACAGTGTGATTGTCGGGTCTTGGCTTGATCACCCGGGTGACGAGATAAAACAGGACACGATACTCCGGGTGGATGGAATGAATTGTTGGTCTTTTGGAATGGATGGTACGGACAACCTCCGTGAAACCGAGCTCTTGCAAAAGAGGAGCTTCATTTGTCGTGATGAAATGAGGACCGCCATAAGAGGCAATATCCTCAACCTGAAATGGTAAGCCGGTAACTGCCCCGAATTGCTCGAGAGTCAAAGAGATAGCGATTCCATTCACCTGAGCAGTTAACACGTCACCATCGCGATTGAGGGTGGAGTAGAAGGCTCGGGTAAAATCGGCACTATATTGATGGCTTCGGTTGGTTACAAATTCCCACAATCCAGATGCTCGAAGGTGCTCTTCAAGCCGAGTATAGTTCTTCTCCCTCGAATAAGAGACCGGAAGATACCGGGGAGGGAAAATTTGACGATTGTGGAAGAGTGACTGATAGAGTGTTAGGTGTGCACGTGAGGTGAACCAAACAGCAGATGTGTCGTTTAAAGGAAATTGAGGAGATGAGGTAGAGGGACCTCCTCTTTTGGTTGGTTGTCTCACGGGTGTTTTGCCATGTTTGCCCATGGTGTAAGTGTGGAAGCAAAGAGTTTAGAGGTGAAGATATGAAGAATATGGAGATGAGAATGCGAGGAGAGGACTTGGATAGATTGTGGAGAAGAGAGGAAATGTAAAGCAATAGGTTTTATGTAGGAGGCAGCAAAAGAAAGTGACTGGCAACGGCTATAAACGGCTAGAAGGTTTGAAAGCAACGGTCAAATAGTCTCCCAGAGGCTATTTTTTTTGAAATTGAACAGCTGAACATCGATGTCCAAACCCGTGACATCGATGTTATGGACTTTCGGGTCCGAGCTTTGTAGAACTGGAAAAGAAAGAACATCGATGTTTTTAGTCATAACATCGATGTTATGTGCTCTCGGGTCCAAGTTGTGAAAGAACTGAAAGAGACCGAACATCAATGTATCAAGTTCAGACATCGAAGTTGTAACCTTCTAACGGCTATAATTTTTGAAAGACAACAGCTGAACATCGATGTCCACTATTGGAACATCGATGTTATTTGCTCTCGGGTCCAAGCTATGAAATAGTTAAATAGACCAAACATCGATGTTCATATTTGGAACATCGATGTTGTATGCCCTCGGGTTGAAACTCGGAAGAACTGAAAAACAATGAACATCGATGTGGTGGTGTGAAACATTGATGTTGGAAAAAATATGGAAGTATAAATACTTACTGAACATCGATGTTCCGATACAAAACATCGATGTTGTATGGGTTTTACATGTTTGGTCCAATTTTTTGTACATCCGGTTCCCTCTTGCTTATGGCCTTGATGAGGAGTACCTGCAAAACAACTTAGAGAACGCTCCGACGCTCAAGTCAGTAATATGTAACTCCAAGATATGATAATATAATTAACACATTGTAATGAAGAAGAGAAAAATATTGGAGATTTTCTGTACTCTCAAATAGGATCAGCTTCGTCATATAAACACGGTTGATGAGATATTTGTCCCATCAATTGGACTTTGATTATCTCTGTCGGAAAGTATCTGTTTTGGTGCCAGACAACAATTCTCGTTTGGAATCAATAATTCAATTAAAACCACGATTGTCAAAAAGGAAATCTTTGATAATCAGAAAAATTTGTAAGGTTGCAGACATTGATTGAGCAATAATTTAACTAATTGGCAAGTTTTAAAAAAAAAATTCTTGAAAATCGAACCAGTTTGGAGGAGCCTTCTTCTGAATATTTTTCCAAGATAGGTAGGGGTCACCTCCTAAACAATCTCTGGACACTTCAGAAATTGGTAGGGGTCACCTTCTGAGAGAAGATGCAACGCAGTTGTGTTTCTATAAATAGGCATACGATAGAGCTCATTAGACACAGAAAATTATAAGCCAATTTCAGAAAGAGAGTTAAAAAAAAATTAAAAGCAAGAATGCCTTCCCCTTCTACTGTCTTTTTTATTGAGGGTGCAGCCTTAGGCAGGAGAAACCGATTAGCCTATAGTATGGTGAGTGAGCCGTCTGAGGAGCTGCCTAATGAGCTAGGTAGAATTCCTCGCTTAGTATTTGTTCATGAGCTTTACTCTTCTAGGTTTTTTGTTACACCCATGGAAGAGTCAATTTTTCTTGAGAGTCAAAGCCCACTTAGAACATCCTTCTATGGTACCGCTAATGCCACCATGTTCTTCATATCTAAAAGGCTTGAAAGTTTTCAAATCGAGTCTACCCATCAAACCTTAGAATAAGGAAGTTATTACCGTCTTTCAATGACTGCTCAGAGTGTTTCACGGGTCCCTGTCTTACCACCGACTTGGCCAAAGGTTTGCCTGCTAGTGTGGAATTGAATCACTAGGCGCTCTGAAGATTTTGCAAGAACCTTGAGAGACCTGAAGAACCAATATAAGCCGAACATGGTTCCGCTCACCGAGACATTATGGCAACCTGGCGAAAACCACGGGGTTATCCCTCTCTGTTTTCCATCAGTGAACCGGTTTGAAATCCCTGGCCAGAATAACTCGGGTGGAATATGGTTTGCATGGAATGATAGTGTGAGGGTTAATATTGTCAATGACCCTAATAGCTTCTCTGTAACTGTTGTACCAAATCGTTAAGAGCTAGATTATGATAGGTATGTATGTTTTTAAATATATGTGTGATTGTAATGTAATATAAATAATGTAAGCGTGTGTGTGTGTGTGTTTGTAAGCGTGATTGTAAAATATGAAATCAATAAAATCCTGTGTGTTTGTGTTAATTTAGCATGTATCAACTCAAAATTTAATTGGTTTAGAGAACTTACCTGAACACCGATGTTGTGATACTCAACATCGATGTTGTGGCCATATTGCTAACATTCTGGATTCGCCTTCAGTTCTTCTTTGTTCCCCCTATCATTTTGCTTAATTGACCTTCATAATATGAGTTCTTCAAGGAGGGTTGCACATGCCCAAATCCAGCCTTATTTTTGTGAATTGATCTTCTTTCAAAGGCTTGGTGAAGATATCTGCAAGTTGTCCATCGGTCTTGACAAAATCAAGTATTATATCTTTCTTTTGCACATGATCACGAATAAAATGATGTCTAATCTCTATATGCTTTGTTCGTGAATGCTGGATAGGATTCTTAGTGAGATTGATGGCACTAGTACTATCACAGTAAATAGGAATAGATTCAAACTTCAAGCCATAGTCTTCAAGAGTATGTTTCATCCACAAAACTTGAGCACAACAGGAACCTGCA
>JAKUCV010004229.1:4303-27566 GCA_028386065.3 Turnera subulata
TAGAACATCGATGTTTGAACTTCTTGAACCCTATAACATCGATGTTGTAAAAACAAACATCGATGTTATTTGAGTTCTGGAAATTCATTCAGTTTGGCCGAAGTGAAATAACATCGATGTTGTCACTTACAACATCGATGTTGTTGAGCACCTGCATGAGAACATCGATGTTTTGTCACACAACATCGATGTTATGAAGATTCTGCCGACTCTATCTTCATCTAAACATCGATGTTGCTGACACAACATCGATGTTTTGAAGGTTCGGCCAATCCTCAAGCCATGCCAACATCGATGTTGGTCACACCAACATCGATGTTTTGGCCAGACACCCCTTGAACGACAATCGTTCAAAACACAAACCGACACTTGGTTTTCCGTAATCGAACTCTTCGATCTACTACCATAAACAGCTTAATTGATATCTCATACCAATCAAGTGCTTCTTGTCAAAAAACTTTTGACAAATCAACATGCATATCTCATATACTCAATTGAACACAATATGGCATGATCATGCTATGTCACATAAAACATATCATGCATATTTACTCAAAACATACCAAACCTATGCACATATTTGCATGGCAAATCATATATACCAAAACAAAACTTAGCATATCATTTGATAACCACAAAACACATCATATTCAAAATCACCTAGCAAATCACATATACAAGTTGATTCCTACACATGCTTAGATGATCATATCACATATGCATCATTTACACGGCTTAAGAGCGTCACAACCTTGCTCCGCTACCACTGTAAGTTTCCCTAGGCTATATGACATTCATATAGAAGCGGAGATACGCAGCGGAAGACAAGGGAAACAACCAAGAACACATGTGAAGCTAGTAAACCGTATAACAAAATTTACGTACCTGTAAGATTAGGGTCTTTCACCTAATAGTTGTGTAGAATCAGTAAGAGAAAGAAGAAGCCCTGCTCCGCTACGGTATCTACACGAACCGTGATGGCATGGAATCATCCCACGAAGCAAGCCTCGAGCTCCCCGGACTGAAGTGCTAGCAACAAAACCGGGGCTGTGTGTAAGGTGTGTTTAGGGCTCTTCCTTTCTTTCACAAAGAAGAAGAGATGGTGGTGTGTGTGGGAGCAGCAAAAACGTTCAGCATAAGCCAAGGAAGAAGGAGAATAATCTGATCATTCAAACCAAGTGGAGACATAAGATAGTGCAAGTGATGGCCTACCCCCTTTGGCCCATCACCCACTAAATCATGTCTTAGACAAGATAATGCTGCTCCCATCTTTCTTTCCAGCACAATACACACAACATTCCACTCAAGTCAGATCAATAATTATTGATCCAAAACCGGCATTCTTATGTGGGTCGGTCCGGTCAACAAGATCCCCATCTTGTACCCGTATGTAGAATTCGTAACTCATACAATCCTCAACATACGCTAGTCTTATTTTATTATTACAACCCAACCATAATAATAAACGACTAGGGACTTTTAAGAATATACATATCAAATACATATACACTAGGGTTATATATATGTGCAAGCGATTATATCATAATCATATATATAGGCATAACCTCAAATATGTATACATGAATACAATCATCCATAGATTGGCTTTTGGGCATATTACTAACAGTTTAGTAGATGTACTCATAGGCGTAGGACTAGATTTGGTTTCTTCCACACCAAATCTCTTAAGCAACTCGCGGATATATTTTGCTTGATTTATAAAGATGCCACCATCAAGTTGTTTGACTTGAAATCCCAAGAAGTATGTGATTTCAACCATCATACTCTTGTCAAACTCACTGTACATAAGTTTCTCAAAGTCCTTACAAAGAAGATCATTAGGAGCACCAAATAGAATATCATCAACATATATTTGCACAATGATCACATTGCATGTTTTGACAAATAAGGTGGAATCCACTTTACCTCTCATAAACCTTTTGACACAAGATAGGAACTTAGTCTATCATACCATACCCTAGGAGCATGTTTTAGTCCATATAAAGCCCTTTTAAGTTTATAAATATAATCTGGATGTTTATGACATTCAAATCCCGACGGTTGTTCAACGTAGACTTCTTCCATAATAAACCCATTTAAAAATACACTCTTAACTTCCATTTGATATAATTTAAATGATCTAAATGATGCAAAGGCAAGTAGCAGGCGAATAGATTCTAACAGGAGAAAAAGTCTCATCATAAGCAATGCCTTCTTCTTGATTATAACCTTGTGCAACTAACCTGGCTTTGTTTCTTACCACAATACAAGATTCATCAAGCTTGTTTCTGAATACCCACTTTGTTCCAATGACTGGGTGTTCAGGTGGTCTAGGTACTAGCTCCCATACGTCGCTTCGTTTGAACTGATTCAGTTCCTCTTGTATTGCATTGACCCAAAATTCATCTTGGATGGCATCATTTGTGTTCTTGGGCTTAATTTGTGACAAGAATGCAAGGTGTGTGTTCACATTCCGAATGGATGACCTTGTGGTTACTCCTCTGGTGATGTCACCATGAATAGCATCAGTTGATAGTTCTCTAGGTTCTCTGATACTTTGAGGAGTGCATTGTGAAGTTGAAGCTCGTGTAGTCACATTTGGTTTTTTCGCAACCAGATCAGGCAGATTGTCAAGTTGTTGAAGTGATGCATCATGTGGAACCAATACAGGTAGTTCATCATCTTTTTCATCAGAAGGAATATCAATGTTAATAACCTGTGGTTGAGCATCAAGAGTGCCATCTGCATCTGTTTACCAAGCTGACATGCACGACATGTAGCTTCTTTTTCATATTCGAGTGTGGGTAAATCCTTCACCAACATCTTGCTTGATAATCTGGATATAAGGTCCAAGTTGGCTTGCCCTAACCTTCTATGTCATAAGGTTGGTGTTTCTGTTCTTGCACTTAAACACTTAAGCTCAGAGTTAGTAGCATTATCAAAACATATAAAGTGACATTTCCTTTTCTAGTACCAGTAAATACCACATCTTCGCCTACCGAACTAACTAAGCATTTAGAAGCTTCAAAAGTGACTTTAAAACCTTTATCACAGAGTTGACTCACACTAAGCAGATTATACTTAAGATTATCAACAAGTAAAACATGTTCAATTGATGGGGTAGAGTCAATGTTACCAAACCCGAGAATTTGTCTTTTGGACTTGTCCCCAAAAGTTACTTTTCCTAGGTCTTTTATGGTTAAGGATGAAAACATGGATACTTCTCCTGTCATATGCCTTGAGCATCCACTTTCTAAGATCCATTCATCCCTTGTCACCTACAGAAAGCAACTAAGTTTTAGGTACTCAAACTGATTTGGCTCCTATGGGGTTAGATCTGGTTCCTTTTGGAACCCACACATACCTAACATTTTCATTTTTCTTTTTAATCCAGCAGGCTTTGATGCCATGACCATTCTTTCCACAATAATAACAGGTAATGCGTGATGCATGACATGTATGCATATAGTTCCTGGAAGAGTGTTCATAAGTGTTTCTTCTGAATCCATGTGAATGCATACTACGATTTGGTTTTCTAAAAACCATATCAGTCCTGTATGACATATTCTTTCTATATGGTTTTCTATTAACCAGATTTGACCTACTTGGCTTTGAAGCATAATGGTTCACATACTTGTGTGTCCTAACATTCCTAAGATGTGAAGTATCTGGTTTGTATGGTACACTAGATTCTGCCCTAATAAATCGCACAATAGGATTTGGTTTTTCAGAAACCAAATGTGTAGCACCTAATCCTTCTTTTTGTATAGAACTTCTTTGCTTTCCTATAAACATATTCAAATTATTGGTACTACCAGTAAATTTCTCTAGAGAGGATTTTAGATCGGTGACATGCTTTTCAAGAACATTCTTCTCATTTTCAAGAACTTTACGCATATCATTCTTACAAGCATATCCCTTTTCAAGTTCGTCATAAGCATTTTTTAGAGCAAATTTCTCAGCTTTTAAATCCTCACTTACTTTCACAGCATCAGCATTAGCTAACCTAAGCTTCTCATTTTCATTTTCATAGGCTTTCTCATCAAACTCAAGCAAATCGATCTTCTTCTTATACTCCTTTTTTTTCTTAACTACTTGCTTGTATTTGGTATGCAATTCATCAAAATCATCAAGTAATTCTTCTGTATTAAGGTCAGTAGAGTCTGTTACCTCAGAATCTTCTTAGGCCATGAAGCATAGGTTGGTCTCCTCCTCATTATCGAAATCGGTTGAGGAGTCCGAATCATCCCATACAACCATAGCCTTCTTTCCCTTGGTTTTTGAAAAACTAGATCGGTCCTTCTTTTAGTGAGGACACTCAGACTTGATATGGCATGGACGATTGCAACCAAAACACACCAAAGAGTCTTTCTTGGGCTCCTCAGCTTTTGTGACCTTGAGATTCCTACCTTTGAGTTGCTTCTTCATCTTAAGGTTCCTTGCGAATCTTCTGGTGAGGAGAGCCATATCGGAGTCGCCATCATCATCATTTGGTTCCTGAACCTTCAATGCGACATCCTTCCTCTTTGGTTCAATTTTGTCACCATGACAAATTAGCTTGCCAATGAGCTCATCATGGGATAACAAATTCAAATTCTGAGCTTCTTCAATAGCAGTCACTTTAGGCTCCCATTCTTTGGGAAGTGACCTCAGAATCTTTGCAACCTTTTCTCTATGTGTCATCACTTTTCCAAGTGACGCAAGGTTGTTGCAAAGTATAGTAAAGCGACTATCCATAGCATGTATGGTTTCTCCAGAATCCATTTGAAAAAGCTCATACTCTCGCATCAAGCGATTGAGCCTTGATTCTTTAACTTGATTTGTGCCTTCATGAGTGATGTACAATAATCTCCATATTTCATGAGCAGTTTCATAAAATCTAACTCTTTGAAACTCACTTTTACTAATACCGCATAATAGAGCATTTTTGGCTTGAGCATCAAGCTTTGCTCTCTTTATTTCATCATCAGTCCAGAGATGTATAGGACTATTTGGCCTGTTGAAAGGATTCTAGACAATGTGCCACATCTCAATGTCCTTTCCTTCAAGGAAGATCTTCATGCGAAACTTCTAATAATCAAAGTTTGCCCCATCAAAGTATGGTGCCTTGTTCACTCTTGTACACTCGAAAGCCATGATCTTTGTCTCTGGATTTTACTCCTTTGAACTAAGAATGCAGTTCTGCTACCAATTGTAGGCCTTAAAGTGCCTAAGAGGGGGGGTTAATTATTCCTCAAAAACTTTTTCGGACAGAGAGATTTGGTTTTTGCGATACCAAATCTCTGTGGAAAGATTTGGTTTCTGAGATACCAAATCTGTTAAACACTTAGCAAGTATATAGAGCAGGAAAGTGAGTAGAGAAAGAGTAGAAGAGAGTGAACATAGTGATTTAGAGTGGTTCTCCCTCACTAGGTACTCCACTACCTAAAGGTTCATTCCTTTAGGATTTGAAAAAACTCACTATACTTAGGTTTTTGAGGGATCAACCTTAACCTTTACAAACACAAGCTTTTCTAGGCTGAGCTCGAACCTTTACAACCTTTCACAGGCTAAGCTATAACCTACACAAGCTTTTCACTAGTTAAGCTTGAACCTACCCTCAAATCTAATCCTAGACTTGAGTACCCAACAAAACTAAACCAAGCCTTGCTTACAAATTGCCCCTTGAAACAGTTTGGCACTGTAAGCAGAAGAACCAGATCACATACCAAATCTCTTAGCTCAAGTATACACTCAGATATTGCGCAATAGCTGGGATAATCTTCCAGAGCAGTAAACGTCCCTTTTTATAGGATCTGACTGTGGGGGATATGCTCCTGCAACGGCTCCTTGTACTCCAGTTGACTTCAGTTCATTAAAGCTTCAGTTTGGTGCCATTATGCAAGTCAACTCCTTGGTTGCAAAGAATTATCAAATCTGGAAAGTTTGGACCACCTTCTAGAGTTTAGTAGGAGTTAAGTGGGAACATCTTCTGCACTTCCATAAAATCTTCCCTCTTACTTGTTCTCCAATTCAAATGGCTGGAAGTGGGATTTAAATGCTTGCAGGACCACACGTAGCATGCACAAATGGTTGATGGTGACAGCTTCGCAGATATGGTATCGGTAAAAAAAAACATATGTAACGTATTCAAGATATGGTATCGATAAAAACCATATGTCGTGTTCCAAGATATGGTATCGACAGAAACCATAATTTTCCTGCAAGTAAAAATCAACACAAGCAAAGCTAGCAATGCACTTGTAATTTGTTAGTCATCAAAACCAAATAATTATCATGGTTAATCACAGTTTAACATTAGGAGGTGATTAACCCTAATTTTTTGTCAACATATTCAAGCTATGGCAAACAACGGTGGCCCTCCCATGGGAAGAAATATAAATCCCAATTTTGGGGAGAAACATTGAAGAAGAACGCGAGGAAGAAGGGGTGAGGTGAGGTGACCTGATTGGGCTTTCTGCAAGGACAGACATGTAAGCTCTAGTTTTTATGTGAACCAAGTTGAGGAGCGAAGATGAGAAGTTGAAAGAAGAACTATACGATGAGGAGCCTAGCTGATGAGCCAAGCCAAGGAGCCGAACTGATAAGCCAAGTTGATGAGCCATGATGAGAAGATGAGTTGATGAACAGGGCTGGTGAGCTGAGTCGAGGAGCCGAACTAATAAACCAAGTTGATAAGCCGAGCCGGTGAGCCAAGTCAATGGGTTAAGTTGAGAAACCAAGTGGGGTAGCCAATTCAAGTTGTCAAGTTGAGATGCCGAGTTGAAAAGCCAAGGGACCGGGATGCAAAGCTGAGCTAAACGGATGAGGGTTGAGTATACAAGCTAAAACAAACTGAGTGGACCTTCTCATGGGAAGAAATGTGAGTCTCAATTTTGGGGAGAGACAAGGAAGAAGAGTACAGGAAGAAGAAGAGATGAGTTGAGGTATGGTGAGGGGACAAGGAATGGGGAGAGTTGATATTTGGGCCTTCTTGTGAATGGAGATGTAAGCCTCAGTATTTACAGTATGAGAGGTTAGATGAGGTAACCCAATTGGAATTTATTCAAGGATGGAGATATAAACCCAGGTTTTTATTTGTGAACCGAGTTAATGGGCCAAGACCCATACGATGGGGGACCAAACTAACAAGTCGAGCTGATGAGCAAAGATGGGGTATCGAGTGGAGACATTGCCATTGGGCCTTCTCAAATGAACAAGATGCGAGCTCTGACAATTGGGAAACAATGAGGATGACAGTGAGAGTCAACCGGAAACCATAGATCAAATTTCTATGTATGGACAGAATGACCGTCAAGACTTGGAAGAAGCAAGGTAGTTGCTCTTTAGAGTCTAGAGGTTAAGTCGAGTTAAAAGGGGCAATAGCTAAATTCTTTGTTCGACAATCAACAATGTCATTGTTTGTGCTTTCATTTTTTACATAAGGAATAAAACTCTGATTTCCTTATCTTCTGTGTATCTTGGGCAAAGTGTGCACGACTTCATGATATTCCATTGGATGAATCTAGGGGACCATAAAACGAACTACAAAGATCTGATTCTATGGATGTAATTGGACCCTACCTAACACATATTCAATTAACCCCAGTTGATTCCTGAACACTCATCTGCATTAGCCTTCAAACACATATCCATGTTGACACCTGAGTTACCCCACATCCGTTGTGAGCACTTATCTAGAAAAATTGCTTCCCAAAAGTGAATCTGGTTTCTAAGTGAGTTATGTCTAATTGCACCTGCTTAAAGAAGAAGTCACCCTCTTAAAAAAGAAAGAAAAAAAAGAGAGAAAAAAAAGAGGAAAGTGAGGAAAGGAAGTGACCTTGGTGCCCAAATGTTGATTTATTATCCATCATCCGAAACCGGGAAGACAAGAAGAAATCATAATAAAGAAGACAAGTGTTTCCCCGTCTGACCTATCACATTAAACACCTCAAACCGAACACCGACCCTAACAAATGCCTCAAGCCAAACAAGACATGCACGCCTCTTTGATGATTGTATTCCGACCTCTTTTATAGTCATAAGGCCCTTTCTTTTGGACATGTAGTTTGGGCTCAAAAAGTTGTAAATGTCAATCAAGTCTGTCTCTTTCCAGAAACTAGTTTTGAATTCGGTCATCATGAAGCACATCTCTCCAATAGTCTCTTAGACGTAGCTCAGCTAGAGGGTTCTCGATTAAAGTTAAAAGCTTACCTCTCCATTAGTCATCTGAGTACACCCAGCCCGAGTGATCTTAATCTTGCCCAAACTTCATGATCTTAGTATTTTGTGCCCACGGTTGCCATTCCCACGAAGAGAAAAAGGAAAAAAAGGAAAAAAGAGTCCGCTAGGTTGAAAACCCGAAAGGGCGGCCTAGGCAAAAGTTAGGGCAAGCGTGCTAGGTTGAAAACCCACATGGGCGGGTTAGGCAAAAGTTAAGGCTAAAAGGGAAATGGGGATGGCAGCCAACGACAAGGGGCATCCATGGGATAGACGACTTCATTTTGAAGACGATTCACTTGGGTAGTCATGAACAAGCATCTAGGCACATCGCCTCCATCTATTTTTTAAAGGGATATCCACTCATATACTAATTTCGCTTTACGGGTCTTCATCCATCAAACCATTTCAACAGGGGGTGTTCACTCATGGGGTCCTAACTAACATTTGAAATGATTGAGTTCATAATCATTGGGAATCCTTCTCTCGGAAGCTTTGGTGATTTTGATGGGATAACTCGTTTTTCTTAAACGGCCTAACTTTCTCCTTAGCTGGAATGATTTTCAAATGCTCATGCATCATACTAGGGGCACTTGCATCCGAACGCACCATATGGGAACAAAATTGCACTTACATCCAGACATACATGTAGAAGTAGATGGCACTTGCATTTGCATAAAGGGGAAAAGGGAGAGAAAGGAGGAGAAGAGAACTGAAGACGAATAGGAGAGAGAGGACAAATATGTCGTGGCACTCACATGTAGAATCTAGGGGCATCCACATGCATTGAAATGACGACAAATTTAGACATGCTCATGCATCACCTACATGTAGAATATGGATTCCTTGAGAAGGTAGACTTGGTTAAGGATAAATGATCATTGAAAGTGACAACATCATAAATTCATCGTTTGATGTAGACTCATATTTCCTAGGGTTGATGACTGAAGAGGCATGGCATGTTCGAATCTTTAGATGACTCTATTTGTAGAATAACGGGCATGATGTGCCCTCACCTGAGGTGTAGACATTATGATCATCTATAGACTCTAAGGGCACGGCAGCCTCAAACTTTTGATTGATGTTGGGCATGATGTAAGGGGCATGCTACCCCTTGATGTGATTTGTTTTCTCAAGGGCTTGGCAGGCCTACTGATTCGAACTTGATAGGTTACCTATTTGACCATGGGTTGGGACACCTCAGATAATTTTAAACCAGAGGCATACAAGACCTCACCTTTCTGGAATCATGACTAGATGATGCTGGGGGCATCATGCCCTACCCTGAGAATTTCAAACCAGGGGCATGATGTGCCCGCATTTAAGCAAGGGGCATGTCACATCCCACTTCCTCCGAACCGACTAGGCAACCCAGAAACACGAGACATATCCGACCCAGATCAATTAGAACCCGAGATAACCCAGTCCCAAAACAGTACTTCCCCAGACCGGTAGGACCTAAGAGAACCCGAGGCACCCAGAGATGAGACAACCGAACCATGAGTGAAAACCCGAGGGCCTGACCTTCACAAACTAAAAAACCTTGAGAGGAACAGACCCCGAAGCAGACCAACCCGAGGTCAAGCAAACTCGATGTGAATCAACCTTGAGAGGAACAGACCCCGAAACCGATCTGAAGCTGAAACTCTGAGATGAGTAAACAGGACCCCAAAAGCGACCAACCCGAAGCCCCAGACCCCTAAGCAGACCAATTTAAAACCGAGAACCCTAAGATGAGCAAACGCAATGAGAGTAAACCTTGAGTGGAACAGAATCCCGAGTTGAAACAGAAAATAAAGCCGGGGCCCAGCTCCCGCAAAACTGAGCGAGGAGAGAGAATTCAGACATGAAGGAACCTAGAAAACCACCGACCTAAGAGAAAACCGAGGGACAGGCATCCCGAAGCCGGGGCCTAGCATCCGCAAACTGCGAGAAGAGAGAACCAGATGACAGCAAACCCTGAGGGGAGTGAGAAAACCAGAATTGAGAGAACCTAAAGCCGAGACCTAGCTCATCCATGTGAAGCTAACTAAACCGAATAACAATTTTTCGTACCTTGCTTGGTTGAGGTCTTTCACCCAACTGTAGTGTAGAATCAGCAAGAACCCAACAAGAAATCCGGCTCCTCTACGCACGAACCGTCGATAACTAGCCAAAAATCTTCTCACGATTACCAACCCGAGCACTCCCGAACAGTAGTGCTAGCTGCAGATTTTCGGGAGCTTGAACTTGTGTTTGATGTGTTTCTTTCTTTCTTAAAGAAAGGGGTGTGTGTAAGTGTTCTTACAAAGTCTGGAAAAAAACTCTCTCAAGTCTCAAAACCAGAATGAATGAACTCACAAGCATAATCTGATTATGCATACACTAATCCCACTCAACAAAAGCATGAGACAATGGCCAACACCCTTGGCCCATCATGATTAGGCTTCCACCATTATCAAGCTTAATCAAGTCTCCACTTTGCATCAATGGAATTACACATCACATGGCATCTAATTTGGTTCAATAATTCAGACAATTAGTGAACCAAAGCAACCCAAAATGACCCTGGTCCAACTACGGTCCAACCATGGTCCAACCACCTGGTCAAACCATGGTCCAACCATGGTTCAACCACCAGCTCGAATCAACAGTTCTAAGTGTGTGACCCTGTAGGCACTTGTAACGTTTGGCAATAATTGTAAAATCTGCAAACCGAGAGATGAGAAAGACCAAACATGGGGAGAACCTTGAGGCACAGACATCCCTAAGCCAGGATCAAACATGAGAGGGACAGACATCCTAAAGCCGAAACTGAGCACCTATAAACTGTGAGACAAAAAACCAAAACTGAGAGTAAATTGAGGGACAGGTACCCAAAACTGAGATAGAACTGATACAAACCTTAAGGGACAGATATCCCTAAGCCGAGACTAAACATGAGAGAAAACCGAGGGATAGATATCCCAAAGCTGGAACCAAGCACCCGTAAATCGTGAGACAAGAGACCAGAGGGACAGATATCCCTAAGCCAGAACCAGAACAAATACAAACCTTGAGGGACCGATATCCTAAAGCCTACTTTGAGGGACAGACATCCCAAAGCTGAGACCAGAGCTAATCCAAAACTTAAGGGAAAGATATCCCTAACCTGAACCCAGACTGATATAAAACTTAAGTGACAGATATCCCTAAGCCGAAACAAGAACTAATAGAAAACCGAGGGATATATATCCCAAAGCCAGGACCACACAATCGTAAACCATGAGGGACAGATATCCCAAAGCCAACCTTGAGGGACAGATATCCCAAAAATCATGAGAAGCATTGATGAGATGATTCTTTGCTGTCAACCCGATAGATGGGATGATTCTATCACAAACCAGATGAGATGATTCCCGGTAACCAACAACCTTGGGATGAGATGATTCCCCAAACCCCAGGATGAGATGATTCCCAAAACCTCAGGATGAGATGATTCCTGAAGTGGGGCACAGAGTGCTCCAACCATGGGCACACGCCTCTTACATCAAATCATTCAAATTTGGTTGTTCCTTTTCTTGCGTTGTTTTGTCCTTAGTTCCTAAGGACTCATCAACGAGGGGCATCTGTTAACACCCAAATTTGACCCATGACTATTCCTCTAATTTAGATTTTAGGTTTGCTCAAACCATAAAATTAGTGAGATGATTTGGTCATTGGCTAACGCACACTTGGAATTTATTTCAGTGGAATGTATATTTTATGAATTGGGTTTTATATATTTGGACCTTAGGATTAATGAGACGATTTAATCTTACCATAAGGATGTACTAAAGCCTAGTTCATCAAAATAATATCCCACTTTATTCATTTGGGCTGTCTTGTTAATTTTAACGCAATTACAGTGCGATGATTTATTTTTGGGTTAAATATGAATTTGAGGGCCTAAGGTAACAAAATATAGACCTTCCAGAGTTGAGCAGCCTATAAACACATTACCTGCAGACATATTTTAGCTTTGATTTTAGAGGAGGGCTACAAGAGGTAACACTAAATCCTGTTGCGTTTACTATTTGATGATGTCTTGATGATGATATTGATGATGCGAATGTTGTGATGCCATGAACAAGAACTACGTGGGCTTTGAAACCGGTTGCCAGAGTACGTAGGTGGTCTCTAGTGGTAGAGACTCAAGCCCAATTATTTTATTTTCTCTTTTGGTTCCAATTCAATTTCTTTTCTTTACATGATTTGTTTCCACACTACACATACTTGCACAAGGCATACTCATGTTCATCAATCGCACAAAGTCTCGCCCCAACACATATGGGTACCTAACATCTTCCCATCCCTGACGAATCCCTGGGCCCAATATCTTTGGTTCGCTAATTGGTTGCCTTAAAATGGAGTCATGAATGGTTTTTCCCGAATTTTGCCCTATAATAAAATTCGGGTGGCAACTCCAAAGATATCGGGTGTTGGTAAAGAAGAAGGTGTGAGGAATAGGTGAGGAGGCCCCAAGTGATTTTAGGTCGGGTCTTCACATAGCCATTCGGGGAAGAATGAAGTTGGGCAAGATAAAGAGGATGAGTGATCAAGTGAACCCGAGAATTCGAGTGCAACCACTAACCTGCCACAAAAGTTGAGGGAAATGAATGCATCAAAATTCAATTCGAGGGACTGGCCTACACCGACAAAGATACCTAGTCCAGCCACAAATAGGAGAGCTTACTCTGGGATGATGAACGACTTATTTATGAACGACTTATTTAGCAGTGTTAATAATAGGGGGATAGTGAGAATAGGAATAGGAGGGAATTTCAAATAGGTCGATGATTTAAGCATTTGAATGAGTGTGCGTTTGTTGTGATCAAGAATGAAAGAATCTTTGTTCCCTAATCAATGTGTGCATGTGTGGTTTAATAAACTTCATGAAAGTCCTTTGACCCAGCCTGGAAACCTTCCAACGAACTACGAGGACCTGATTTTGTGGATGTAACCCAAACACCTACTTGCATTCCGTCAACCATGACCGATTTCCAAAAACCTACCTTCGCCAAAACATCCCATCTGACCTTCCAACCCGACCTCCATATTGACTCTATCACATCTAACTTGAACACTTGTCTAGAAGAGTTACTTCCCAAAAATGAATTCTATCCAAATGCACTTGTTCAAAAGGGTCCCTCCCTCGATAAAAAAAAGAAAAAAAAAGAGAAACCGAAAAAAAAAAGAAGGAAATTTTGGAAAAGAGAAAAATGGGTGAAAATGACGAAGCGACCCTTAGTGCTCGAATGTTGATTCATTACCCATCCCCTGAAACTAGGAAGAAAGGAACAATTCATGGTGACCAAGACAAGTGTCTTCCCGCTATCTTTTGTCTTCCGTCAAAACACTGTTCTATCTACACACCCGCTTCCTTTAGCCCTTTATAAAACACCATCATTCACGAATACACAGGTAACCTGGCAACGGATCCGATCTATTTGGTTTCTATGAATACCCGACCCAAAATCACTTGGGCCTATTCACCTAATCCTTTCACCTTCTTCCTCGGGTCAATTCCATGACATTGGAGTCGCCACCCAAATTTTATTAAGGACAAAATTTGGGAAAAACCTTCATGTGACTCCTTTAGGCTACATGGTCATGGCGAACCAAAGTCATGGGATCGGGGGTTTGTCACAGATGGGAAGGTGTTAGGCACCCATCCGTTTTGGGTCGAGACTATGTGCAATTGAAAAATGCAAGTGTGCCTTGTGCAAGTGTGCATGTGTAGAAAATAAAAGAATGGCAGAGAAGAAGAAGATTTGGCTTGCATCCTATTGTAAAACCGAGACTACCTACGTACCCGAGTGACCGGGGTCAAAGCCACGTAGTTCTAAACATGGCATTAATCGGCCACTTACATCATCAAAAACATCAACATATAATGAGCAACGAATCAATCAAAAGAGTTTAGTGTTACCTCTTGTAGCCCTCCTTTAGCTCCTTGCAATATGTTGAGTTCTAGACCCACCTTCTTGCCACCTCTAAGCTCAATGGTTGGTCCCCCTCTTGATTCCTCCTTGCTAGACTACTGTTGATGCCTCCCATGAAATACCTCCAGATTTTCTGCCTAAGAATGTTTCCCTAGACTTGGAGAAGTAGTGTTTCTCCAACCACTCAAGGCTTATGGGTGTATATGTGAGAAAAATTGTGTGTCCTTTGAAATGTGTGTGAGGGGTTCTATTTATAGTCTTCTGGGAAGCCTAGGGGTGTGGACCTGCCTAATGGTGAAGATTATGCCCGAAAATCTGGTCCAAAAACCGCGTCGGATCGAATTAGAAACAAAATCAGAGAAAATCGAAAGTTCTGGGCACCTATGACCGCCGCTACCGGTGGTCATGTGAGGATGACCGCCAGCACCTGGCGGTCGTCGCGAGAGGACCGCCGGTCACCCCGCGTGTTACTCGTTCTTTCCTTTTTTGACCCCCAATCCCCGAATTCAGCTCTAACTTGATCCTACCCCTAATTAACCCAGAATCACTCAATTACTTGATCCTCACTCCCCTAAATCATTCCAAGACTGATTGATTACACATTGATACCCATTTTATGAAAAATCATACCAAAAACACAAAGTCTACTTAAATGATGATTTAACTCAGATTTTCTATGAAAATCAGAGCTAAAATTAATCTGCAAGAATTGTGTTAATGGGCTAATCAAACTCTGGAGAATTAACTTGGGCCCTTAAGCCTAATTTTAACCCAGGAATAAGTCATCTCAATATACTTGGATCAAGGAATAGATAAAAGGCCCGAATGATACATTCCAGCCTAAATAAACCTTATTATATATTTTATTCTAAGATTAAATCATCTCATTAACCCTAGAGTTCAAATACATGAAGGTCTAAATTACCAAAATACATCATTTCTACTAAGTTAAATTCATGACATGTCTTAATCCTAAGATTGAATCATCTCATCAATTCTAGGTTCAAGTATGTTAAAATCTAACTCTAGTAGGAAATTCGTGGGTCAAATTTGGGTGTTCACAGTTTCTAGGTTGTTTTAGTGGACAAGATTGGAATTTATGCTTAATATGCCACGGGGGTATTCGAAAGCCAATTTGGTCGAGGTATTGTTGTTGTGTTTGGACAAAAATGAGATCATTCCCCGATATGGTTGATTATATGACGCACCCAATATAGGTTAAGCTGATTCTCTTTCTAGGCGGACCGAAATGTTAATTACTGCAAATTATCAGTGGAATGGTTTAATGGTTGGCCAAGACTTCTCGGTTTTTGTGGTTATATGGGTTTGACTGTTGATTGCTTCACTTTCCTCACTGGATTGCTTTGACGGTCGGTTTCTTGGTTTTGACGGTTGCATGGATTTGATTGGTGGTTGACTTGTCTCTCTCGTTGGAATGGTTTGACGGTCGGATGGGTCTCCTCAACTTTAAATGGTTTGATGAATTCAATTGAAGATTGCCTTGCTCCTCTGGCCGGTTCTTTAGTCCTCTGATTATACTCCAAATGCACCTTGCTTAAGCAGCCTCAGATTTTTCTTTCTCAAATAGATTCACCTAGCATTCAGTCGCCATGCTCCCCCAATGATGGTCTCTCGCACTCTAAATGACTCTTTGATTCTTCATCAATCCCTGCTTCAAGTCGATAGTCTACCTCTTCAACAGTCATCCGAGTATATCCGGACCAAGTGGTCTTCATCTTCCCTGAGCTTAGTGATCCTAGGGTCTATGGCCGCTATCCCTGCATGAAGAGGGAAAAGAAAGAAAAAAAAAAAGAAAAATGAGTCCGCTAGGTTGAAAATTCGAAAGGGCGGCCTACGCAAAAATTGGGACAAGCCTGCTAGGTTGAAAACCTGAGATGGTGGTCTAGGCAAGAGTTAGGGCCAGAATGAGAAATGGGGATAGTAGCCAGAGAGGCATCAACATATTAGATCACACCGCTTCTCATGCAAAGACTGCTCATTAAAAATAAGATCATTCAGTTGGATATGCATCCATTTCTGGACGGAGACCCGCTCATCCATTGATTCTTCTTTGCAAGAGGATTCATCATCCTTTCAACAAGAAATGCTCGCCCATGGGTCCTAGATAGAAGTAGATAATCGTTGGGATTCCTTCTCTTTAGAGCTTTTGTATTTTTGATAGGATGACTCGCCTTTGTTTGACTTCCGCCCGGGCTCAGATAATTTTCAAAATCCGTACATCATGTTAGGGGAACTTTGCACACCAAGAAGAGAGCACTTGCATTCAGACAGGGAAAAGAACAAAAATGACAAGCATCATGTAGAACTAGAAAATAGCATCATGTATAAAGAGAAGATTAAGTGAGAGGGATAGAGGAGGAGAAGAACAGAATGGGAAAGGTAGAGTGAGAGAAGAAAATCGAGAGAGATAAGATGAGAGAATAGAGTGAAGCAGTGGAAGGGAATAGCAGGACGAGAATAGAGAGAGAAGGAAAAGGAAAAAGAAAAAAAAAAGAAGAGAGAGAAAGAGAAACGAGGAAGAAGAAAGGAAGAACGGAGGAGAAGAGAGCTGGAGAAGAAAGGGAGAAAGTGATGTGTAAAAATCTGCAAGCGCACAAATCGTAGTAGCACACAAGGTCGTATCCACAGGGACTAGGCAGAATAATTAATCAACAAACTCACTCTATTAGGCAGAAAACATTTAAAGAGATATCGATTTTGAGATTGTGAAACGAAATTTAAATCAATAGTAAAGAGAACGCAAATAAACTAAGAATTATATAAGAAGATCAGAATATGAAAGGTCTAGATCAATCGGGGTTCATTACTCTATCCTTTTATGTCCTAATTATCCTCCAGATTCTGCTAACAGGGTGACTCTGTTCCGTGTCCGCGAACAGGGCGACAATGTTCGCTAAAAATCTACAGCTTTCTGTTCGTTTTCTTTATGGGTAACGACCTAGGGTGAAATTATCGACCTTTGGATGTATAATTTCGTCTCACAGGTCAATCTTACCACTGTCATGGATCAAACCTATTCCTAAGAGGAATGATGCTTTGTGTTGTTTCTAAGTCCACAATGATCTACTACCTTTTAGTCCCAAGATTAAGGTTGATTTGTGTTTTTTCCAGAATTAAACTTCTCATGCCGGTACTTGGCTTAAATCCTAAGACAAGTATAAAGGAGATCAGACTTCAAACTTGAATAAAGCACACACAAGTCAATCAAGAACACGAATAAGAAAACTACTCGAGGAGTAATTAAACCATAAAAGAAATCAAGTAGCTACATCCGTCTTGACCTAGAAAAGAGGATTAGTTCATAATAAAATAGCAAACAACCATGGAGGATTTGTTCATGCTACGAACCGAAACTAGGTAGACAAAAAAATAAGACAAGAGGGCTTCTCCTCCATCTGCTATTGCCAACCATAAAAGCCAGAGAAAAGTTATTTTTTGCTGGCTCCGATGTTGCTTTCATTATTCTGAAACCCTAGCCTTTAATTCCTTGAATCTAGCTAAGGTAACTAAAAAGTAGGAATTAATATCTTCTAGGATTTTTCTCCTTCTTTGGCGCAACAAAAATCTCTTTTATTTCCTTAGGAGTAGTAGCAGGTCGGTGCCACATATTAATTGGCCAATAAGTAATCCTTTGTCGCAGAATCGATATAGCATCAGGTTCTGGTCCGCTGGTTTCAACGGTGTGATGCCGTTGAAAACTCATCGTCAAGAAATCTTCGTGAATTTGCTCCAAACTCTCCAGAATTCCTCCAAGGGCTTAAATTCTTCAAAAATCAAGCCATTTTGCAACAAAAGGTACCTGAAAGCATAAACTAATAAGTGGAAGCAAAACTAGTGGAAAATAAGCTAAAATTATAAATAACATGCATGATCTTATCTAAATGCTTTGCCAAAAGGATGTTTTATGCTCTAAATTACTATATGATATGCACACATATCAAATTCCCCCAAACCTAAACTTCTGCTTGTCCCCAAGCAAAGCTAAACATGAAAAATCAAGGAAAAAGATTACGATATGCACAAGGATGTTGTCCATTCAAACCTGTACCGGCATGACCCTGTTCAAATGCAACCTGTAATTTAGCCTTAGAAAAGACTGCCCTTGAAAAGTTTGCTCATAAAAATCTCAGGTCTAAAGCTCACCAAATTACACAATCAAGATTCAAATTCTTTCACAAACATTTAGTCCAATCAGTCCTTCAAAAGATATGCTTAGAAATCGAACAATTAGAAACAATATCCCATAGGCAACTCAAAATTCGCATATCCACTAGTGGGCACAAATCATTAATCAGAGATCAATAGGGCTTAATAAAAGGGTAGAAACGAGGTTAGGTTTGTGTGAATGAAGGGGAAATAGTGTTCAAAAGTCTGTCAAATTACTGAATCCAATTCTTGCAAAATTAGAGTAACTTGATGTTTCAACAGCCTGACCCTATTCAGTCGGCAGTAATGTTCTTTCAGTAATCTGCCCTGCTCAACTCAAATGCACACACATTTTTTTTTTTGTTTTTGTGTATTTCGTGTTTCACTCTCCCTTTTTTTCTACTTTTTGCTTTTTTTTTTGGGTGTGTGGAGTGAGTAGGTTGCTTCAGCTAGTGATGTTTTTACAAAATTGTTAAATAGGACGAGACCGTTGGATTTGAAATTTGATGTTCAATGCTCTTTATGAATTGTTGTGCAAGTATATGGACTAAATAACTTAACAGAGCGGGTATAGGGTGATTTCAAAGAAAAATGTGTGCTGATCAGGCACAGAATGGTCATGTAAGTGGCTGAAAAAGTGTGAGGTGGTTGACATGGGTAACAAAAGAATGTATGACCATCTAAGGTAGGCTCAAAGGGTCTAGCATGGATATATTGATTAAGGGTAGGCTAAGGTTTATATGTAAGGAAAATCAAAATGGCCTAAATCATGTCTCTAGTCAAGATTGTGCTAAAAATTTCGCCTCAATGAAAGTGTAAGAGGTGTTTTTAGGATAATTGTTTCCTTTGAAGGTTTTGAGAATTTATAAACTATCCAAATCCTAAGGACATCAATTTTGCTAAATGTGATCAAGAATTAGAATTATCATGTGGTATTTAGTGTGTACTTAAAGACCTCATTCAGTGTAAGTTTAAAATAGATAAAAGAAAAAAAAAACTTTCAAAAGCTAAACTAACGCAAGTAGAACTGAACAGAGTCGCACCGTACATGCCGAAATAAATAGACATCCATAATAAAACTATAAAATTCTTTTGTCCCATGCAACATAAGTTCATGCATAAAGTAAACAACGCCAAAAATTGCAAATTTGGTGCCCCAAGCTTAAACGGAACAGAGTCCTCACTGGAACAAAATAAACACCAAAAGGCGTATAAAGCAAGAAACAAAGAAAGCAATAAAGGAGCAAGCACATGACATGAAAGGACACCCCCAAACCTAAAAATTAGCATGTGGAATAGATAAGGGTGGGAATGGGTGGGCTAAGGATCACAATACATAAAACTAAAATGCGAACAAAGTGATGCTTTTGAATGGGGTTGTTCGTGTATTATAAAGTGTATGCGAAGGAACACCAAATATAGCACAACAAAAATAACAAAGAATAAAATATGAAGGAAAAGAAATGCTTCTCTGGAATTTTTGCTGGTGAAGTACTCTTGCACTGATTTTTCCAATGCCCTTGTGTCATGTCTCTCCTCTTTCTCGTTCTTTTTTGTTTTTTTTTCTGCAAAATAAAATCAAAAACAAAAGAAAAATAAAAAAATTTGCAATAATTGAAATATTACCTTCTAAACTCTCAGGTTGCCTCCTGAGCAGCGCTTCTTTAACGTCGTCTTAGCTGGACTCTCTTTCGTTTAAGTAATGGGAGGGTCTCGGAGCAACAGAGTCACTCTATTGTCTTCTATATCCCCTGGGTCATAGGGCTTAAATAATTGTCCACTGACCCTGAATGGTTCAAACTCGCCATCAATTGACTCCACTACTCTATGAGGAAGGACTTGGACCACTGGTTGGAATCTTTTTTTCAGGTCATGGTCATTAACAGAGTCACTCTGTGACACAATCTCGTGCTTATAAACTTGCTGGATAGTTTGTGATATCTCCCCTTCAATCAAAAAAGTATATTCTGGAGCTTTTGGCTCCTCTTGTTCCGCACCATTAATAAGGGAAGTCAATAGTGCATCGATTGGGTCACAAAGTGGGCCTGCATGGTCAATCTCCCGTGCTACCATGTCCGTTAATGCATCAACTCTATAGCACCTGTTTGCACTGAATTCGTTTCTGGCAGCCTTTGGAATGTTGAACGCCACTAATCATTGCCAACCCTGAGGGTCAGCTTCCTTTGTGCACAATCAATCATAGCACCTGCGGTTGCAAGGAAAGGTCTCCCCAATATGATGGGAGTATCCGAATCAACCTTCATCTCCATCACCACAAAATCTGCAGGAATTTCCAAGTTTCCAACCCAAACTGAGACATCTTCGAGGATCCCTATAGGATGTTTGATGCTTCGATCAGCTAGCTATAGGGTCATCCCGGTGGGTTTCAAGTCTCCAATTGACATTTTCTTAGGAAGAGACAGAGGAATTAAGCTGACACTTGCCCCTAAATCACACAAAGCTCTATCAATTTTCAGAGTGTCAACTATGCAAGGAATTGAAAAACTCCCTGTGTCCTTCCTCATTGCTGGAAATTTTCGCAAGAAGAGTGCACTGCACTTTTCGGTCATGGGCACCGTCATAACATCTTCAATGGCTCTTTTCTTCGACACAAGATCTTTCAAGAACTTAGTATAGCTCGGCATCTCACTAATCACCTTTGTAAAGGGGATATTATTGCACACTTTCTTCAACATCTCCACAAACTTCTGAAATCTAGCATCAAGCTTGGTATTCTTGTAAACTTCGGAGTATGGAAGAGGAGGCATATATGGCTGCACTTCTATCTTTTCTTCCACCTTTTCCTTCCCTTTAGAAGTCTGTGGTTGAGGTTGAGCAGCTGTCAAACTTGCTCCTTCATTCTTATCCACTGTAGTCTGGCGAATAGTGTCACACCATTGCACTGGCTGTAGTTCCTTCCCGCTTCGTAGAGAAACGGCCTTGCACTGTTCCTTGGGATTTTCTTCCGGCTGACCAGGTAGCTTCCCCTGAGTGTTCCTGAGTTGCTGGGCATGCTGAGCTATCTGATTATCAAGGATTTTAGTATGGGCCTTGATTTGTTGCACATCACTAGCCAGTTCCTTTTGGGAATCCATGATCGCCTTAAGCATGCTCATCATTTCTTGTTGAGGACCTTGCTGTTGATTCCCATGGTACCTTTGTTGCGCCTGATTGTATTGTCTGGGCTGTTGATAATATTGATTATTCTCCTGCTGGTATTGGTTTGATTGCCAGTTGATGTAAATGGCCTCTTCGGTCATCAATTGCGGACACTCCTGAAAAGAATGAGCACCATTGCAGGCTTCGTATCTCATGACAGTCCCCATAATAGGGTTTAGCATCATCTTTTCGAATTTACTGCCCATCTCTTTAATCTGGTGTTGCATAGCCGCTAAGGAAGCTTCAAGTTTCTGAACAGAGTCAACCTGTAGGATACCAGGTGGGTTCCTATTATTGGTGTCATCGGCTAAATTCTCCATCAATTGGCAAGCCTCGGGATAGAGCTTAGTCAAGAAGTTCCCCCCTGCAATAGAATTCAAAGTGGATTGACCTGCAGGTGTTGCCATGTCGTAAAAAGTTTGCAAAAGTACCAATTGTTGGATCATATGATTGAGGCATTTTGTAATCAGCTCCTGATACCTATCCCAAGCTTCCTTGAGGGACTCATCACCTCTCTGCTTGAAACAAAGAATTTCTTGCTGCATTGAGTTTGCATGACAGTAGGGAAATACTTTTTCAAGAAAGCAACCTCCAATTCAGACCAAGTGTGGATGCTATTCGCAGGAAGGCTTGCTAACCACTTTTGAGCTTTATCCCTCAAAGAGTAAGGAAATAGGCGGAGTCGCTTGGCATCATCACTGTAGTCCCTGATCTTGACAGTGTCACAATACTGCAGGAAATTGTGCAAGTGCTGGTGTAGGTCCACTGATGGTGAGCCACCAAAAGTTTGATTTTCCACAAGCTGAATATGGCCCGGTTTCAGCTCGTATTGAGTTGCTGTAATACTTGGATGGACAATGGGATAATTCCGATTCTCAATCCCTCGTGCCAGTAGCTCATTCATGGGCACAGTGTTCAGCTCATTCTCATTGTTCGCCATTGGAACACGAACAAGAGCCAATGCTTCTTTTTCCTCTTCTACTTTCTCTGATGCAGGCGTTTTTGACAGCGTGGCACCGTTCAGAGACTCTTCCAGGTCTTGTGACGTAGATCGTTGGAGCGATTCAAGGTCAGACACATAGATAAGTTTGTGATTCTGGCTGTAAGTTCTCGAGCTCATATAACCTGAAACCTGAAACTTAGAAAAGAAACGGGTAAAATAAAAATACAAGAAATAAATCAGTAATTAATTAATTGACGCTAGTCCCCGTAAACGGCACAAAAAACTTGATGTGTGAATATCTGCAAGCGCACAGATCGTAGTAGCACATAAGGTCGTATCCACAGGGACTAGGCAAAATAATTAATTAACAGACTCACTCCGTTAGGCAGAAAACAATAAAAGAGATATCAATTTTGAGATTGTGAATCGAAATTTAAATCAACAGTAAAGAGAATGCAAATAAACTTAGAATTATATGAGAAGATCAGATTATGGAAGGTCTAGATCAATCAGGTTTCACTACTCTATCCTTTTATGCCCTAATTATCCTCTAGATTCTGCTAACAGGGTGACTCTGTTCCGTGTCTGCGAACGGGGCGACACTGTTCGCTAAAAATCTACAGCTTTCTGTTTGTTTTCTTAATGGGTAACAACTGATGCATGTGAAATATGCATAGTTTTAAGGCATGATTTTGTACACAAACCATCCTCAATTCACTGTGATTATGTGCCTCATATGCAATATTCCATCATATTCCTCCAATTTCCATCCCTTACTGTGTGATTAGTGGTTTCAGGTACATTTTGGCCAAATCGATGGGATTTCATTGAAGAATATGAGGATACAGCCTCA
>JAKUCV010004230.1:0-45467 GCA_028386065.3 Turnera subulata
CTGATGTGTTGTTTGAGTTGGATTTCCTCTGTCGTGAAGTATGTGTTAGTTGTTATGGCAGTATCCTTGTGATGTGATTGTTTTTGCTTATTGTTGTGATTGTCGTGCTTATTTCGAAAGTATTATGGTTGAATATATCACTGTTTATCTTTTGTCGGTGAGCGTTTCGGAGTCACCCCTCGCCTGCGGGGTTTCATCCTGTAGGATGAGTTGTTTGTAGTGCAGGAGCGTACCGGGCAAGCTGATGCGTACCCTCGGGCAGGACTCGGATCCATTAGTTGCATTGGGCTTGCATATGTTGTCGTGTGAGTTAAGAGTCTTCCGCTGTGCATATTGTTAAATCTTCTGCTGTGTATACGTTGTACTTGGGCTATTGGGCCAGTTGGTTATTGTTGATGTCCCCGGGCTTTGGGTGACATGTTCTATGTTGGGCCGAAGGGCCGGTTTACAGTTTTTGGTATTGGGCCGTTGGCTAGTTTATTGTTTTATACGCAGTCCGTCGGGCTTTGTTGGGTTGGGTTGTCACAGTTCCGGCACGTGTTTACCGTGTACGGTAAATACGGGTCGGGGCGTTTCATTTTGGTAGCGGAGCGGGCGTTAGGTCTTGTCGGGCAGTCTATGTGTGTTGTTGTCTTGTTTGCATAGTTCGCTCCAGTTGTTTAATATTTTACATCATTTAGTTAGTGCATAATGGATCCAGTCGAGGGACGCCAGCTGTCGCAGAGCATACACACATAAGGTAAATGATGCCATAATATGCGAAAATACGAATATTATTAATACTGATAATATTGGGAATACAAAGGGAAATATTACATGATATTTTATAAAAGGGAAATACAACATTGATTTTTGATATTTTATAAAAAGAAAAATACATTTAACGGTTTGCAACGACGTTGACACGGAAGCTGTTTGTGTCACTGTTGACGTTGACCGTGACCCTGTCGCTCCAAGAGAGCCACATGCCGCATCTGTCGCGCTGGCCAGGAATCTCGAACCGGTTAGCTTGAGGGAATCGGAGTGGAATGAGACCATGATCGTCCCGTGGTTGCCACTGCGTCTCTGTCAGAAGAACCATATTGGGCTTGTACTGGTTCTTCAAGTCCCTCAAGGTGCGTGAGAACTCCTGTGCACGCCTTGCAACTCCTCTGCAGTTCCACACCAGCAGCCGTACCTTTGGCCAGGTTGGAGGTAGCCGAGTCATTCTGGGTATGCTCTGGGCTGTCATTGAGAGATGGTAGTAAGCGCCTTGCTCCACAGTCTGGCAAGTGGACTCCAGGTTGAACTCTTGAAGCCTATCCGAGATGAAGAACATCACGGAGCTTGCTGAGTCGTAGTATGAAGTCCTCAGTGTCCCATGGTCCTCTAGGAAGAACACCTCTTCCATGGGAGTGACGAAGAACCGTGACGAATAGAGCTCGTCGACAAAGACCAGTCGTGGCATTCTGCCGAGCTCGTTCGGCAGCTCTTCAGCACGTTCGTTGACCATGCTGTAAGCCAGTCGGTTCCTTCTGCCAAGATTGGCACCTTCGACAAAGAACACCGACGAGGGAGCAGGCATTTTGTTTGGACGTGTGGGGTTTTGTTTTGAACGTGGTGTTTTTTTTTTTGCTTTAGCGTTTTGTTGCCTTGATTGCTTTTGGTGATTTACACTTCACCGCTCCTTCTTTTATACTCTTACGGGGAGCGTGATTACCGTTCTTGATTTTCAAGATCTTGCCTTTTGAATTTTACCGTTGCTTGCATTTATTGCTTTACGTGTTTTTCGGACCCATGCCAGAGATTTTCAGCCTATTTTCAACACATGATTTTATTTCGCTCTGGCTACCTTGTCTTTTGTTTTATGACCTTCCTATATATTTCTTGCATCTTTTATCACAAGCACCCGTGACCGTTGAGGCTAGACGGATGGGGCCGTATCTCGAGTAGAGCGCATGTGCGACAAGCTCATAGCTGTTCGGACATCGTGGAGAGATACGAGCCTTGACAGACGTTTTTGGCTTATGCGGAATTTTGAACAAGTGGGTAACGTGTCCTTCGAGAGACACAGGACGTTCCCGTGATCGTCGCCTTGCCAATTAACGGATGTCTTCTTCACGAGGTTAACCGACGTCACCGTTAACTGTACGTGTCACGTTTCACAGGATTGAGAATGGACACGATCGAACTAGAGCGCCGAACATGAAAACATATCTTGTTTTAATTTCTTTTCTTTTGATTTTGTTAAACGAGTTTTGTTTTGTTTTTAATTTCTTTATGCTGGTTATAATTCGTTTTATCGGTCCTGTTTTTAACGTCATTATGTTCGATTTTATTTTCATTCATGACGACTTTGTTATGTTTTAAATATTCTGTTTCTTTTCAGATAAATATGAATTTCCATATCTTAATAAGAGAATTTATGATCTAAGAGATATGATTTCAAAAGGAAACTTATTTTATTAATTCATAACAGTTTTACATCGTAGAAGAAGTACTCTACTGAGATACTTGCTTCTCTAAGTCCTTTACAAGTTGTTGGACGTTCCTTAAGTGCGGGAACAGCTCCGCGCACGCCAGTTCAATTTGTGCCACCGCCGAGCTGATCTTCCTCAGGGAGACGTTCAGCTGCGTCAACTTCTGCTGCGGTGTGCTGCTTTCAGCTACCGCCTTGCCCTTCTTGTCCTCAGCTTTCTTGCTGGCACGCTTCTTCCGTCGCTTTGGGGAGACCACCATGTGCTCCTCCAGATCGATGATGTTGGTCTTGAACCGTTTCTTCGGAGGCTCTTCATCGGAGCATGTTGGGAAAGCTGTGCCGCCGATGTAGCTGTTATTCTTGGAGTCTGAAGTAGTTCGAGAACGAAGTGGAGAGTCCATGGCTGAGAGTGAATGTCTCAGCTATGAGGTTTGGTATTTATAAGCGGATGAGATGTCGCTTAAGGGTATAAGCGGTATCTCATGTTGAGGTTGGATACCTGGCAGTGTGTGCCAGAATCTTATCGTGGTAGGACCCACGGATAAGACGGAATTTCGGGGACGAAATTCTTATTAAGGGGGGTAGAATGTAACAGCCCGGGTAAAATTTTTTATTTTTACCGGGACTGTAGAAGTCTATTTACCGTGATTTACTGTTGAATTAATCTTGGGTAATTAATTCAAGGTAAATCGGGAGTCGTTTTTCGAAACCGAGGGTTTTCCCGCGCTCGTGGTTTTCCCGCGGATTTTTCGAACCTAAGTTGGTATTTTTTCGGATTTCGGAATTTCTCGGAAAATCACATCGGAAAATAACTACGGGGTATTGATTATTTTCTGGTCTGGATCGGACTCGCCCGTAATATGGACGATTTGAATTATTGCTCACATGCTTAATAGTAAAAGGAAAAAAAATAATTAAAAAAAAAGAAGAAAAACAGCTTAAAAACCGGTGGGAAGGAACCAGGAAGGGAAGAAGAGGAAAAAAAAGAAAAATAGAGAGAAAAAGAAAAATAGAGAGAAAAAGGGAAACGGAGAGAAAAGGGAGTAAAAAAAAAAGAAAAAAAAAAGAAACGGGAAGAAGGGGGAGCCGCCTGCCACGCCGGCCACCGCCACTAGTCGCCACCTTCCTCCTCCCTTCGCCAACGCGCCACCCTTCCTTCTTCCTCCTCGCGACGACGCCGGCGCTCCTCTCCACCGCGTCACCACCGGAGCCGTCTGCGCCGTTGCACCACCGCAGCCAGCAGATCGCACCTCCCCTTCCACGCGAAGCCGACGCGGCCTCCACGAGCTGCTGCTGCCGACGACCACCAGCAGCCACCTTCCCGCGCCGCGTGCCTCCACCGTCGCTGCTCCCGTGCCTCGTCCCGTCCACACCGCCACGTCGTCATCACGTGCGAGGTGAGCTTGGGTTTGACGGCGACCCGGTTGAACAACGGGTCTAGGACGACCCGGATGACATGACCCGACGGATCGTGGGTTGCATCCATGGGTTAGTGGGTTGGGTTATGTATTTGGGCTTGCTGGTTATGGGCTGGGTGTTTGGGTTTGACTTCGGGCCGGTACTATTCACTTGGGCTGTGTGTTGGGCTTGCAGCCATGGCCTGGTCCTTGGACCTGGGCTTGGCCATGGGCTGTATAGTTCGGCCCAGTCCATTTAATTTAAAAAAAAACAATTTTTATATATATATCTATTTATTAATAATCTGATATTCAATTTTGAAAAAAAATATATAGTTATTTTGAGTAAATTAATGCCAATTTAAATCTGGTATTTTTGTTAAAATATAAATATATTTACTTGGTTAAATAATTAAGATTATGTTTTGGGAACTATTACTAATTGGAAAAAATATATATAAATACCATATAAATAATTTCTAGAAATTTAATATGTATATTATTTTGGCTGGAATATTATGATTTTGGTGTATGTATATAAATATGTATTTTGTAAATTAAAAGTAATTATGTTTTGTGTTGGAAATTAAATTGTATATATATTTAGAAAAGATAATTACTAAAAATATTTTCTAGAAATTATAAATAGCTTATTATTTTTCTAGAAAATTATAGTAATTATTATTTTGGATAATTATAGTTATTTTATGAAAGTATTTTGAAAAGAATTTTAATTAAAGTATGGTACCGAAATTATATTCGGAAATACGTACGGTTAATTATTTTCGGTAAAAGATAATAATAACAGATAAGTAACCAGGATGGGTACATTTCGTAAAATTGGCATCATGGCATACTCTTATGTGCATTTATGTGAGTGTATTGTTTGTTGTATAGGTTTTTGGATATCGGGCCGTTTCCCGAGGAGCCGGCGTCGGACCGGTCATAATTTCCGGAGTTGAGTAATCGGCCAAGGTGAGGATGGATAACCCTTGATATGTGCCCGTAATACTGTGTTTGCTTTGTTGATTGATTGAACTGCTGAGATGATTACTGTTGGTTGTTTGACTGCTATGATGTTGTCGTTGCTGTTGATCTTAGACTGTGATATTGGATTTGCGATATTGTGTTGAAAATAATGATGAACTGGTCAATGTGGATAATTGTGTGTTTTGTTGTTTGAATGAACTACTGAAAGGGTCATTGTCGGATATTTGACTGTTATGGTTATTGATGTTGCTGTTGTTGGACTGTGCTATTGGTCGTGTGGATATTGTGATGAATTGTTGATTGTGAATAATTGGTGCTATATGTACTGTTGGTGGATATTTGGTAATATGGAATTGTATTGGGTATTTGGCAGCTATGGTTATTGTTGTTGTTGTTGCTATGATGTTGATTTGCTTGATTGAACCGTTGTATGACTGTTGTTGGTTTATTGGATACTGTGTTGTGATTGATGTTGGACTGTGAGTAATTGATGTTATGGAACTGATGAAGGATTGGCCTGTTGTGTAACTTGAGCTAATAGGATAGTGGATAATTGTTGACTGTTATGGATATTGTGATTGTTGACGGTAGACAGTGTTGTGATTGGATAATTGGAATAAACTATTGACTGTGGATAATTGGGAAATGGAAATTGGAAATTGGAATTGGAATTGATATGAGATGATGATATATGTGGGAAGTAGTGGTACGACCCGATGGTTTGAAGATTAATTCTGGGATGCTATGGTCGGTTACTTGGTTTGGATACTTGATTTGATTGGCATGTTGATGCCTGTGGTTGGGGTATACCGAATACCCAGTGGTTCGGATATACCGAATATCCGTTTGGCTTGTTGCCTGTGGTTAGGGTATACCAAATACCCAGTGGCTCGGATATGCCGAATATCCGCAGTGGCTCGGATATGCCGAATATCCGCAGTGGCTCAGATATGCCGAATATCTGGTTAGCATGTTGTTGCCTGAGGTTGGGGTATACCGAATACCCAGTGGTTTGGATATACCAAATATCCGGGATTTGAGATGTGGATTGGTTTGACCTAGCATCCGGAATTAATTGATAACCTGGTACGACCCTAGCTTGTCCAGTGACGGGGCCGGAAGGTAAAATGGGTAATAAAAAAATTAATGAGTATTCATTTGGTCTTGGCTTTGATATGATTTAGTAGGATTCCACTATCGTGTTGTTCGTGTTGGATTCCTCTGTTATGTTGTTCGTGTTGGTTTTCTCTGATGTGTTGTTTGAGTTGGATTTCCTCTGTCGTGAAGTATGTGTTAGTTGTTATGGCAGTATCCTTGTGATGTGATTGTTTTTGCTTATTGTTGTGATTGTCGTGCTTATTTCGAAAGTATTATGGTTGAATATATCACTGTTTATCTTTTGTCGGTGAGCGTTTCGGACTCACCCCTCGCTTGCGGGGTTTCATCCCGTAGGATGAGTTGTTTGTAGTGCAGGAGCGTACCGGGCAAGCTGATGCGTACCCTCGGGCAGGACTCGGATCCATTAGTTGCATTGGGCTTGCATATGTTGTCGTGTGAGTTAAGAGTCTTCCGCTGTGCATATTGTTAAATCTTCTGCTATGTATACGTTGTACTTGGGCCATTGGGCCAGTTGGTTATTGTTGATGTCCCCGGGCTTTGGGTGACATGTTCTATGTTGGGCCGAAGGGCCGGTTTACAGTTTTTGGTATTGGGCCGTTGGCCAGTTTATTGTTTTATACGCAGTCCGTCGGGCTTTGTTGGGTTGGGTTGTCACAGTTCCGGCACGTGTTTACCATGTACGGTAAATACGGGTCGGGGCGTTTCACTCGAACTCGAGACATAACCTAACGACATAAATGACTTTCATACTCTCTCCGACCCAAAAAAAATCTCCACGCGGATTAATATCAAATAAGTAAAAGATAAGTAAGCTTAGAGTATATTTTTTGGGAATAAGCTTAAAGTATATTTGAGTTAACCACTTAAATTTTATGTTATAGTAGAATAATCTTCTTGAACTTTATATTATACTTAATTAATCCTTTCAACTTTATGTTTACAATAATTTTCAATAAACTCTTTTTAATTAACCCCTTAATGGTTCCCCCTAGGTCTCTAATTAAAATGGACAGAATAATAAATTGAAATGATATCAAAATTCTATAGGATACTATACGTGCCAAACCTACATGATTGGAATTCTTCATAAACATAGGTTAAAATTTAGGTTTCTCATGGTTGGCTATCTTAAACAGGCTAACCACTCTAGATAGACTTTATCATTGGGGAGTGATTTCAAACTCATTGTGTCTCCTATGTTCTTGTTCTATGAAATTCAAAGACCATCTCTTTTTCGAATGTCCTTATGTGGCCGAAGTATGGTCTCACCTCCTTCTATGTAATATATCCAAACCAGTTTGCTCCTGGCAGGAAGAGCTTGAGTGGGCTAAACGCTTCTTGCAAAAGCGATCACTAAAAGCATGGATTTTACGTCTCGCTTGGTGTGTCTTTGAAACGCCCCGACCCGTATTTACCGTACATAGTAAACACGTGTCGGAACAGTGACGACCCAACCAAAATAAGACCAGCATACAGTGTATACAATATATATCCGGGCTCAACAGCCCAAAATAAAAACAACAACAATAACTCAACTGGCCCAATGGCCCAATAATAGTAAAAACATTGCACAACGGAAGACTTAAATAACTCACATAAACACTGTATGCGACATAGATGCAAACTATGGATCCAAGTCCTGTCCAAGGGATAACGCCGCAGCCTGTCTGGAATGCACCAAACCTGTACCACAAATAACTCATCCTACGGGATGAAAGCCCGCAGGTGAGGGGTGAGTCCGAAGTGCTCACCGACGAAGGAAAGACAATCAATATGAACACTAAAATTACTCAAGTCAAAAATAGGCAAAAACCGCCAAAATAAATCAAAAGACTCAAACAAAATCAAATTTCCAATTTTATCTTTCCGGGCCCCGTCACGGATAAGCTAGAGGTCAGACCTGGTTATCAACACATTCCGGGTGCCAGACCAAATCCAGAGAACCCAGGGATCGACATCCCAAAAATACGAACCCAGGGATAGACATCCCAAAAATAATCACGGGATAGACATCCCAAGCATAGACATGCTTATCACAAGAACCCAGGTCATGGCCACCACGAAACAGTCTTAAACCATCGAGTCGTACCACTACTTATCACGTGACAATTATATTATCGTCATCAAAACCAAGTCATAGGGATCGACATCCCTAACCAAAATCCCGGGATAGACATCCCAAACCAAACTAAGGATCGATATCCTTATCACAATTTATTATTTAATCCATTTTATACTTTGAACCAAAAGACACAGAAAATTCAACAAGGGGATAAACTTCTCAAAAATACCAAATCAAAATACTGGGATAAACATCCCGACAACAATCACAACAAATGCAATCATCAACAGTGGAATAATCAACAACACAATAACCGAGTAATATAGCCACATATTGAAGGAAATCCATCCTCACCTTGGCCGATTACTCAACTCCGGAAACCATGACCGGTCAGACGCCGGCTCCTCGGGAAACTGCCCGATATCCAAACCTATCCAACAAAACAACATATACACATAAATGCACATAATCGGTATACTATGATGCCAAAACTGCGAAATACCCCATCCCGGTTCATATCCGTTATTATTATCTTTTACCGAAAATATTTTACTGTACGTATTTCCGAATATAATTTCGGTACCATACTTTAATTAAAACTCCTTTCAAAGTATTTTCATAAAATAATTATAATTTTTTCCAAAATCATAATTACCATTTTTTTCCTGGAAATTATAACATATGTATATATTTTCCATAATATTTCCATAATATACACCATAATATACTTTTTTTTCCAAATAGCATTTACATTAATTATTCAAAATCAACCCATTATTTCCTTCCCAGAAATTATTATTTACTAAGTATATATATTCCCAAATTATTTATTTTCCCAAGATTGTTTCCTTTTCAAAATTATATTTTCAGAATTGAGTAAATAGTTTTTTATATCCTTCTACTTTATCGATTTCGCATTTGTTGTCCCTCCTCGTTTAATTTCACTTATGTTGTCCCTCAACTCTCAAATTACCGGGTCATATTGTCCTTTTTACCCGTTACAGCCGGTTGGTAATTGTAGTGATGACACGTGTCGTGTGGGCCCATGATCTGCCAAATTTTTTATTGTTTATTTTTTCCTAAAATTTAATTTCAAAAAATCCTAATTGGATTAAAATAAGTCAGCTTTATTAATTTTTTTTAACATTACTCAGCTTAATTAATTGAGATTGTTAAAATGTCACACACACTAATTAATTTAGAACCATTTAGACGTTGTAGTGTTAAACTAATTTTTTTCTCTGCCAATGTTTTCTTTCTACCATCGTCCTCCTCCCTTCTCCCCACCTTCTTCCTCTTCGGCGGCGTCGACTGGCCCCCCTCTCACAGACATAACAACCAACCCAAATCTGCCATTGAGAATCACCTACCCGAACTAGTAAGAACAAACATGCCCAAAAGCACTACCAAACTAACCCATGAAAACCAGAGACCTAAATCCAACATCAATCCACCCTCTTCTCCTCCTCCTCGAATCCGTCATCGCCGCCCTGACACTAGATGCAGCTGACCAGCTGCTGCCCTTGACCACGTCTGGAGGACTACCCGAACTCCCTCTATGTGTGACGAACCCAGAGGCAATGGCATCCTTGCACTGCAGCCACCGAGTCGCCTAGCCGGATGTAGCCTCTCTCTCTATCTCTCTCTCTCCTCGAGCCATCATGGGTAAGGTCCAATTGAGTCCCTCATGTCCTAATTGGCGTGCTGGTTTTGTTGTATTGGAGCCAAATCAGTTGGGTTTTGTTGTGGGTTTGTGTGTCTTGGTCGGGTGTGGTGGCTGTGACGCCGTTGGTGTGGTTGCTATGGGTGGGTGTCGGTGGATGTGTTGATGATGGCGAGCTTGTGGTGGGTCTTTGCCGTAGAGATGCTGCTGGCGGTGAATCTCGAGTTGTTGCGATTGTTGGTAGAACTCATGTGGTTGCTTGTGGGGATTGATGGGTTGGTGTTTGGTTGAATGTGGCCAAACAATGGGCATGGATGATTTCGAATTGAGGAATTGGTTTGAATCCAGCAGTCTTGTGTTGGATTCGTTGCTGGAATTAGTTTAATTGGTGCTCGATGTTTGGTGATTCGGTGGTGGAAATTGGCAGTGACTAGTTGTGTTCACCGCATCGTCCGCCGGTTTGAGAGAGGAGAAAAGAAGATTTGGTTTTTTCAGGAATTTTTTATTTGATTTAAAATTTTTATTTTTTAAAAATTAAAAGTTTAAAGAAAGAAAAAAGAAAAAGAAAAAGAATAAAAAATAGGCAGCCTGACGGCCCACACGACACGTGTCAGTACCACGACAGTTTACCGGCTGTAACGGGTAAAAAGGACAATATGGCCCGGTAAATTGAGAGTTGAAGGACAACATGAGTGAAATTAAACGAAGAGGGACAACAAATGCGAAATCGATAAAGTGAAAGGACATAAAAAACTATTTACTCTTTCAGAATTATATAGTCCATAAATATATATATCTAGATTTTTATCTTTTTTTAAAACGGACTGGGCCAAAAGACTAGGCCCAAGTCTAGACCTGGCAAAACGGGTAGTGACACGACAACCCGACACGAACCCGACACGAAATTAGCAGGTATAGGTCAGAGATTTTCAACCCGTTTAGTTAAATGGGTCGACCCAACACGACACGAAAATTAGCAGGTCAGGTCGCGGGTTGACCCGTCAACCCGATAGATACCTGTTTGTGACCCGATTATATTTAGGGTATTGATATTTTACTGATTTAATATAAGACTTATTCAATATTTAAGGCTAAAGTTACTAAAATTATCCAAAAATATTTCTATAAATGCTTTAAAATATTATTATATTATGATTCTATAATTTATAATTTTTTTAATATATGAGAAAATCTAATTATATACCTATTTGCTCAAAAAATACGCAAAATAAAAAAAATTTCAAACTAATTTTTAGGCTTGTTAGACTTAATAGGTAACCCACGGGTCAACCCGAACCCGACACGATAATAAACGGATTGGACACGACACGACACGATTATTAAATGGGTCGGGTCGGGTTGAAGATTTGGAACCCGATTACCTGTTCAACCCGACACGAACCCGACACGACAACACGAATTGCCAGGTCTAGGCCCAACCCCAATACTCCCAGGGCCCAACTGGTTCAGCCCACGAGCTCATGAGCAGGCCCTTAGGCTCAGCCCAGCACAAAGCCTGGGCCAAGCACCACGGCCCACCCATCAACCCAGCTCCCAACACGCGGGTCGACCCGACCCGTGAACCATCTTAACCGGGTCCTCTTCCTCACCTTGGTGGTGGCGAGTTGTAGGCGGCGAAGCGTGGCGGGGCGCGAGCAGGCGGTGGTTCGCGGGTGGCAGAAGCGGCGGAAGGAGAACACGGCTGCTGGAGGCGAACGGCGAGCGGCTGCTGCTTCGTCGGCAGTGGATCTCCTCACGGCGGCGTTGGCTGCTTGGAGCTGCAGAGGAGACGGCGATGAAGCGAGGGCGGCGGCAGAGCGAGCGGCGCGGGGAGGAGACGAAGGCGGCTGGGTCGCGGCGACAAGGTGGTCGTTGGTGGTGGCGGCCGGCTGCGGTGGCGGCTGATGCTCCTCCTCCTCCTTTTCTTTTTTTTTTCTTTTCCGTTTCCCAATTTCCATTTCTTTTTTTTTCTTTCTTTCATTTCTTTTTTTTTTCCTTTCCTTTTTTTCTTCTCCTCCTCTTTCTTTTCTCTCTTTTTTTTTCTTTTTCTTCCCTCTCTTTTTCTCTTTTCCTCTCTTTTTTTCTCTTCTTTCTTTTCTCTTTTCTTTCCTCTTCTCTTCCTCCCCCCTTCTTCTTCACCGGCTTTAAACTTTTTTTTTTTTCCTTTACTATTTGACATGTGAGCTTCAATAATGCAATTATCTGGAGCGAGTCCGGTCCGGACCAGAAAATAACTGATACCACCTTAGTTATTTTCCGGTGTGATTTTTCCGAAAATCCCGGGACCCGAAAATTACCAACTTAGGTCCGAAAAAATCCACGGAAAAATCACGAGCATGGGAAAACTCTCGGTTACGAAAAATGACGCCCGATTTACCTCGAATTAATTACCCAAGATTAATTCAACAGTAAATCACGGTAAAAAGACTTTTACAGTCCCAGGAAAAATCCAAAATTTTTACCCGGGCAGTTACAGTCTTTATCTACCATATCTTGAAAGAGAGGAATAGTAGATAGTGACGGATCTACAGTGTAGTCACGGTAGGCGGGTGACTACACTGAGATCATATAAAAGAATTAATGTGGAAATATTTCATCTAATTAATGTGGAAAGTTGTTGATCGTTAATGACTTAATGCAAAAACCTCCATAAATGACTATAGGCCCGAAAATAAATTTAATGTATTGGAGCTTTTATAACTAAATATAACACCCTATAATCTTTTTTCTATTTTACTCAAGTGCATTTATCTTGTTAGCATAAAAAAATCACAGATATCATTTTTGGCTGTTTTATTTAATTATTCAACTCTTCATCCGTTTCTTTCCAAACCCGTAACCAATAACCAAAGTAGCTAAATCAAATGTACCAAAACTAACCAAATCCAACTTCTAACATGTTTTAGAGAAAGGCTAAAATTAAATGTCCATAATTAAAAAAGAATTTTAATTTTTATAAATATTATTCGAGATTGATTTATCATAAGAAAAACTGTAATGTTAACTTCACAATAAAATTAACATTACTGTAAAGTGTATAATTTTTGAAAATTTTCTTTCGGATTGGAATTTAGAATTATTATTAATTTTATTTCCTACACTAAAAAATATTTCTAGATCCGTTCCTGGTAGATACTTCGCTCACTGCAGTCGACCTCCAACTGCAATACTTGCAGATATATGCGCAGGCCTCAAATTAAGATTTAGTGGGCTTCATGATCTTAAGCCTCAACTTCTTTCACCTAAGCTGAAAAGACCATGTGATTTTTGGCGCATACGTTTTCAAAGCTGTTTTTTTTTTTTTTATGCTAATCGATTCTTTCATTGAAGCTCAAAAAAACCTTTTACATAGTATAATGACTATATACAGTATCAATTCAAACAAGCACAGTTACAATTCTCTTAATACTCATCCTGGTTGCCACTATTTGAAAGTTTCAGCCGACACAATCACTTGACTGGAATTATAGGGAAACTTGGGATGTAATGCTTGAAACCACCACCTCGTTCTAGCCAAAATTAGATCAAAGAGGGAGTCCCAGGCTATGTTTCTGTTCTTGAAAATCAACTCATTTCGTGCAAGCCAAATCGACCACACGGTAGCAAAACCAATGATTATCCAAGGAGGCTAGAAATTCTTTTTCCACATGCTTCCTGCCACTGGGAGAACCAATCACTTATAGACCATGGCATTACCCATTGTACTCCCCACCATTTACAGAGATGTTGCCACAGTTTCCATACCTCCCTACAGTGAAGGAATAAATGGTTTGATGTCTCTAGTTGACTATCACAAAAGGGACACATTGCTTCCTCTGTATTCATAATAATACCCCTCTTATGAAGTTCTTCCCGCGTTGGAATACCATTATGAAATACTCAACTTTTGGGGGGGGGGGAGAGTGACAACCACACATTAAAAACAGCTTGAGCCGAGAAGGTAGGAGGCAGAAAAATCTGGTGCAAAAATTTACAACCAGAATTGGCAGAATACTCATAGGACTTGTCTTTTGTCCAAATCCATTTATCCTGCACTTGATCATTTACCCTTATGGATTGGATGGCAGTGTCTATCTCCTTGCTTTGTTCTATTTCCCACTGATATAGGTTCCTTCTCCATGCTACATCATTATGCGTGAGGGGGAAGTGATTATCAACCACCAAACTGAGAGAAAGAGTTTTCAATCTGGAAAGACAGTATAACCTGGGATATCTGACCGACAGTTGACCTAACGATGACCAAGGGTCCTCCCAAAAATTAATACTCTTGCCATCACCAACTCTTATCTTCATAGCAGCCTGAAGGGATGAAGCTTGATGGTTTAAAGGTTCACCTGATTTTGTGATGTTTCTCCACAGAATTGATGCCCTGTTGAGATTCAAAGTGGGGAGAAGGGAGTTTGGTTGTACCATACATTTTTGCTTAACCAACAAGCACCACTCTGCATCGTGGTTGTTTACCAACTTCCAGCACCATTTGAACAAAAGGCTTTGATTTTTTTATCAACAATGATTCAATTCCTAGGCCTCCAAACTCTTTTGGTCTCACGATTTTCTGCCATGCAATCATGCACAATCTTTTCTTGTCCACTTCGCCTCTCCAAACGAAATTCCTTTGAATTTGGGTTAGTTTCTTTGCAACTGATGAGGGAATTTTAAAGATTGATGGGTAACAGAGGGGAAGAGAGGACAAGACTGATTTGATTAGTGTAGCCCTACCTGCAAATGACAAGAACCTGCCCCTCCAAGCCTTTAAGTTTCGAGTGAAACTTGTCAATTATAGGCCTCCAAAATCAGGTGAACCTTTAAACCATCAAGCCTTTGTTTTTAGGTTTGATTCTCAAAATTTAGGTTTTCACTCTACATCTGCCTGCACGTCGCACGGCATCTGATCTTAATAAACTGTGAATGAAATGGATTGGATTGGATGCTAAATTTGGTTCTCAAAATTTTAATTTGAGGGAGCCGAGCTCCTTGACCAAAGACTATTAAGCCCAAGTTGGTTTTGGGTCTAGTGGCCCATCCTTTCGGTAAACCACAGCTTTAACATCTTAAAACATAGTTTTTTCCCCGTTAATTAATTAGATAATTGCATCTCTTTACCAGAAGGGAAAAAAAAAAAAAAAAACCCTTAGATGATGTTGTTTATTGACCGTTCAGCAGAGGTGAACATAACTCATTATTATTATTATTTTGAATAAGGAACATAACACATTAACTCACAAACACATTAACTCACATGTTTTGCATGTAAACCAAAAATGTTTTAAGAATCCTAAAACAACCTTTGTGACCTGACATTAATTTTCTAGAAACTGAATAGACAATGAGGTCTATAACAATTTGGGGCATTCTGTGTCTCCGTAGAAAAGTCGCTGACTTGAAGCCCAAGAATTATCTATCAATATCATCACCTCCAAATATCGCTCCCCCAATTTCTCATTGGCTCTCCCTCACCCAATTTGTTGACCACAACTCCCACTTACGTTCCCGCTCTTCTCTTCCAGGTATCCCTTTCCTATCTATCTCTTGTGTTTTCTATACTTGCTAAGGGATACCCATATTAAGTTGTTCTTGATAAGTTACAAGGCTAAGTGCTTTATCGATCAAAAGGGAGCCAAGTCCGCTTCCGTCTCTCAATTCCAATGGGCCCTTTTTCTCAATTTCCAAAACTCGATCATGGTTTTTCATTAAATATTGGGTTTTATCTTTTTTTAATAATTGGGTTTGAGTTCACTGCAATTAGTTTTACTGCTGTGGTATTCTGATTAGGCACTTGTTAATTTGTGTAGAAAGTTGGGTATTGAAGCTTCTCTGATTCTCAATGGATTTCCTCCGATGTCTGAAATAGGAAAGTAATGCTGGAAAATGAGAGCCTTTATTACCTCTTGCAACCTCGAGCTTAAAATGCTGAAAACATAGTCTTAAATTGATGATAGAGTGTAAATTGTCTGTTAAATCGGTAAATCTACCTTGATGTCCTAATAAGTTGGATGGGTTTTGCATTTTTTTTTCCCTCTGTCTGGTGAGCTGGAGGAATTTTCTATGTTCTGGCAATGAAAATCTTGTTTATAAGAAGAGAGCAGAGTTTAAATGTATTAAGCTTGGAATCCTGTCTAGTTTTGCTTTTCATTTGTTTTGCCTTCACAGTCTCTTGCTGTTTCTATTACAGCTACCTGAATTTGTGCTGTCTGCTCGCTTAAAGTCAAAGTCTCCTTTTGTCGGGTCAAGATGGATCTTAATGATCTTAATAAGGTATGGGAAATTAAACCTCTCAAGAAGATTGGAGAAGACGATGCTCGGAAGATTCTCGAAAAGGTTGCTAAACAAGTGCAACCTATCATGCGTAAACGGAAATGGAAAGTCAGAATTCTCTCTGAATTTTGGTACTGCTAGTCCCTTAACTCTGTTTTGATTCTGTTTGTTATGTTTTTTATCTAAATAGTGTTGTTCTCTTCTGCGATTTCAAATGCAGCCCTCCCAATCCATCTCTGATGGGGCTTAACATAGGGGGAGGAGCTGAGGTTAAAATCAGATTAAGGAGGCCAAATTATGAGTGGGACTTCTTCCCTTACGAAGTGATTCTGGACACCATGTTGCATGAGCTTTGCCACAATGAGTTTGGCCCTCACAATGCTGACTTCTACAACCTTCTGGATGAGATCAGAAAGGTGATATTCTGATTCCTGGAGCTATCATTCAAGTATTATATTTCCGATTGTTGATTGACGCCTCTATGTTGTAATTACCGTGGACTGCTTAGTTATTATCATATGCTCCTTTCCCTTGTGTGTTATAGCCTCTCCATCTTGTAGCTTTATAGATTGGACGTTCTTATTTGGTAACAAAGGTAGTGACCGAAACAAATGGCTCACTCTCTTGGTACCATGAAATGAAGTTGTCATATGTTATGCTTACTGTTTATAAAGCATTCAAAGTCTTCATCATATGTTGATTCCCAGTGAGTGGCAATTCTTACTTAAAGTGTTTAAATCTCTTGGTTCACACTTGGTTAGGCTAAGCATTCGCTCCTGTATGTTGCTGTTAGTATTGTGCTATCATGCGACTGAGTTGTCTAAAATTTTCTTGTAGGAATGTGAGGAATTGATGGCCAAAGGGATTACAGGCACAGGCCAAGGATTTGATCTTCCTGGGAGGCGTTTGGGTGGGTTTTCTCGCCAACCCCCTCCGTCAGCCATGCGACAGTCTGCGCTGGCTGCAGCAGAGAACAGGGCTCGCCTAGGTACTCTATTTCCATCAGGTCCTAGGCGCTTAGGTGGTGATGGAAACATTAAGGCCGCACTCAGCCCAATACAAGCTGCTGCAATGGCCGCAGAGAGGAGACTGCATGATGATCAATGGTGTGGTTCTGGGTCTTCTGAGAGTATCCCTCATACGGATGGAAATGTTAAAGCTCCTGAAAATCTCAGTACATCCTTGATTCCTGAAGATCTATCTGCCCAAACTTCACCTCATGGATCTCTGCAGAATCGGGAATCTGTAAATGGGCGTCCAACATGGCAGTGTAATATCTGCACTCTATCAAATCAGGTGAGTTAATTATAGCGTTAGAATCCTACTTTTATTGAACTACTGAAATGTGCATCCTTTCATTTGTCTTTTACTCTAGCAGAAGATGAGTATGTTCGTTTTGTTTCTCAAAATTTCTCTTACATGATACTAAGAAGCTTGTTTGAGTTCCAGGAAGTAAACTTCTTAAGATATAGCATCTTTTCTCCGGTTGCTGAATCGTTTCCTATGAGAAGATGCCATGGGAAATTCTCTTTTTGAATTGAACACATCCAACAGTAGTCTGTTTTTCAAAACGAGGCCTACTTAATTTCATTTTAATGCCTGGGGAAGTGCCATGTAAATTTGATATTATTGCTAAGAAATGCACTCTAAAGATTTGATGTTTTGCAGCCTTTGGCATTGATGTGTGAAGCCTGTGGGACAAGAAGACACAAAGATGGTGTAAAGTTAAAGGTCTGGTCTTGCAAGTTCTGTACCTTAGATAACAGTGTAGAATTTGACCGATGCTCAGCTTGTGGAGAGTGGAGATATTCATATGGCCCACCGGTATCTACTCCTGGACCCAGTTATGGGACCTGAAAGTTTGCATGAGATGTGTTATGTGTATGTTTTTGATAATTGATACACATTCCAGTTTCCAACTTGATTACCATACTGTCCTGTTGTTGTATAGGTATTTAATGGATGGATACTACCGTGTACTACTTTGTATTGCTCACGCATTTAAATGGACTCACAATTATGCCTGTGTTGGTGGTGTACTTCTAAAAATTTGAGCCCAAAAATGGCATTCATTTTCTTGTTGCTACTAAAACTGGTAATCATTGCTCGGAGGAACTTGCACGTTTCATCGATCAGATCCTGCATTGCAATGATGTCCAACCGGAAAACCAAGTCTGAGACTTTAACCAAGTAAAGGGAAGAAAAAAAAAGTAATGAATAGCAAATCGTTGTGTGAGGCATACTAATGCTAAGCTGAAGCCTTTTTATGAGATTTTGTATTATGACTTAGAGGGACATTATCACTAACTGAGAGTTTTGTGATGTATTCATGCTCTTTAATCCTTCATATTGTCTGGTGTTAAACATGTGTGAAGTTACATCACAACCCACTAGTTCAAGAGTAATTCTGCTTTGCCAATTAACTACCTCATCTGTTACCTTTCCCAAGACAACAGATTTGGAGCCTTTGCAACCGCTGCTTAGCAAATTCATTGGAGTATTGGAGACAGGTGTGCTACCATGGGCTTCCAAGAACCCAAGGCCGATACTACAGCTCGATCACCTATCTGTATGGCTTGGACTCACATCATTGTAGGAAGCGGCACTTAAAAACCTTAATCTTCAGCTGCCTTCTTTTTTCTTATATCTTATGTTGCTCTGCCTTTTGCTATTGGTCCATCCATATATCTGGATGCTTTGAAAGTTCTTAGAACCTCCTGCTTGTGAAGAAGGGATACTGGAGCGCCATACCATTTTGTTTGACATTGTGCTCAATCATGTCATTGGTGATTCGGATGAATTTTCTCATGCGGTAAACTGTTTGAAAGAACTCTTTAAAAATACTTGGTAAGCTCCTTTGCACTTCTTTGTTTGTTTTTATTTTTTAAAGAAAGTGTTAACTAACATCCTTTTGAATGCTGGACTTTACCTCCTAATTCTTTTTCTTAGATTTAAGGTTGCAAGCTCTGGCTGAGGTCTACATTGTCTCCAAGTGTGATGCGTAACACTCTTTTGGGCCAGTGTTTCCATATCAGAAGCCAGAACCATATAGTATTTTTGTATCTTTTTCCACCTTTACTTGAGACATGCCTCCTTATTATTCTGCAGTCTTTGCCATCGTATTCTGCCAATTCCTTTCTTTTTCCTTCTCTGTTTTTCTTTTAATTTATTCCTATTGAAATTACTGATATGCAGAAGTTATACTGATAGCAGCAGTATGCAGGGGATTAACTTAACTAGTAACTGATGTTTGTGTAGGGCTCCTTCACTTGTAACTTCTCTGAAGGATTCATCACTTCTCAGTTCGCTTAAGCAACCTGCTTTCGATCTTATTCAAACAATTATAGTTTCTGATGCTGTTGCTCTGGTGGCTTCATTGTGGAACACTCTATGTTTTGATAGAGACGTTTCTGTTTTGTCCTTTGATAACAATAATGACGATGATGGGCTTCCATTTGCTCTATGTGATGAAGAAAAGGATAATATATGTTGGACTGAATTCAAATTTGCAGAGTAAGGTTACTTTTCAGGGTTACTGAGAGTGGATGTGTATTCGCATGCTAAGGATCAATGTTCTAGTTGATATCGATCCATCTGTTCTTCCAGTGTCATTTTCGAAGGCAGTTTCCGGGGGACGATCACATTTGACCATGGTAGAACCTGAAACCAGTGCAGACATGGTACTTCCAGTTAGAAATTTGCTTTCATCTTCAGCTGCAGGAATCTCCCCTTCATTTTGGTGGAAAGTTGCCACTGGGTTTGATGATTGTGGATGTGGGAAGGAATCGAAAAATCCAGTCGAAGTGTCTATACTGCATCTTCCCTTTAATAAAAACATTCAACAGCTTCTAACATTAGCTTAGCTTTGTGTGGCCGTGATGCATGTTTCCAGTTCATAAATGAGTTACTTCATATATATTTGGCTTCAATGCATCACTAGTAATTGGCTGATGCTGTTGAAGCTTCTACAGGTTGACTGCACATTTTTTTGGTTCAAGTGGGGTCAAGTTGAAATTTGGAAGTTATGGACTTGGGAGCCAAGAATGGCAGAGAGCTTGATGTGGTCTTCGGTTGCTTAATGCAGCATGTGAGGCAATTTGGCAAGTGCATCTTGGAGCAAGTTTCAAGCTCACGTTGGCTTGAAAAATTTCTCTGCTCCAGCAAATCTTCTATGTCATTGTCAGCCATGTTTCAGGCTTGAGACATGCTTTGAGAGTTGTAATAAGAAGCCACCAACTGCAGTTTTCTAGTGGTCATCCTTAGTATGGCAGAGAGCTTGGTGCAAGATATGCCAACTATGGGCCGAATAGAATCCATATTTCTTGATTAGCTAGGATAGTCAAGTTGAATTGTATTCTTTTCAACTTGACGGTCCTGAGGGCTTTATGCGTGCTACCAGTTCCTCTCTTTTGCCTTTGAAGCTCCGTATGAACACCAGCCTTTTTGACCCTTCCAAAGAAGATTTCTGTTGCTCCCACATCAGGGGATGTATCGGATGTCCTTGGGGAAAAAAATGCTCCAGATATTACTGGAATCATTTCTCAGCAGGAAGTTCAATTCATAGTGCCTATTCAAACAACTGGATGGATTGTTCAATTGGTCACCCAAACCAGATGGCACTCCACTCCTTTTTCATGCAACGCAATCTCAATTTCATCCATGTCTCCATCTTTCTCTTATAATTGTCTTTATTCCCCTTAGCTGGCCAACCACTGTAACGTGTATTCTCATGAATTAAATTCAATTGAAACTTGAAAGCGAGAGACAAGACGTGCACAATTCTTATTTAAGAAAAAAAAAAACTCAAACGCGTTGTTTTCCTCTGGCAAGACAAGCACTCCCTCAAAACTCCTTTGAATATTCGACACTATATATATACCATCTCTTCTCATTCCTTTCCCCCACACAACTCCGAATCACCAAACATTCTCTCTTTCTCTTAATCCTTGTCCTTGTCTACATTGACTTCAAAACCTTGTAACCAATCATGGCCCCATTTGTTTCACCTTATTATTTCCTCCAGTTCCTGCTGCTAGTTTCTCTGCTTCATTCCACCTCGGCAACTAGGAGATTAGCCGAATCAGACCAAACAAGAGAGCCTTTGTTGTTTCAGTATGACAATGGCCCTCTCCTTGCCGGAAAAATTTCTGTCAATTTGATCTGGTATGGGAAATTCAAGCCTTCTCAGCGTGCAATTATATCAGATTTCATTGCCTCTATTTCTCCGACCAAACGCACAACACCACCCGTTCCCTCTGTAGCCACCTGGTGGAAAGCCACTGAAAAATACTATACACTAATCAAATTAAAGGCGGGTTCTTTTCCTGTTCTTTCTCTAGGAGCCCAAATCCTGGATGAGCACTGTTCCTTAGGCAAGTCACTCAGTGGGCAGCAAATTATAGAATTAGCATCAAAGGGTAGCCAGAAATATGCCATCAATGTGGTTCTGACAGCATCTGATGTTGCTGTTGAAGGGTTTTGCTCTAGTAGGTGCGGCACTCATGGGTCTGCTTCTGGTGCTGAAAAGATGAGGGGCAACAACTCCAAATTTGCTTACATATGGGTTGGTAACTCGGAAACTCAATGCCCAGGTCGATGCGCTTGGCCCTTCCACAAGCCAATCTTTGGACCACAAAGCCACCCATTAGTTGCACCCAACAACGATGTGGGTCTTGATGGTATGGTGATCAACTTAGCTAGCCTTTTGGCAGGGACTACCACCAACCCTTTTGGAAATGGCTACTTTCAGGGTCCAAAAGAGGCACCACTCGAGGCTGCATCAGCTTGTGCTGGGATTTATGGCAAGGGAGCCTACCCTGGTTATGCTGGCAATCTCCCTGTGGACTCTACTACTGGAGGCAGTTATAATGCCCATGGTGTCAATGGAAGGAAATACTTGCTTCCTGCTTTGTTTGATCCTTTGACATCAACTTGTTCTACTGTGGTCTAAACCAGGGGCACAGAAGGATGCTCGCAAGTCATGGAATACAAATTACCTGATTATAAAGCCTAATTACTTGTTTAGGGGACAGAATTAATTGTGTGAGAGATTATTCTAATTATGTATCCATTCATTCATATATACGAATACGATGGAGTTCCTAAAGAACTGTGAACTATTGGAGGCCTATAGCTGTAGGAATGATCATTTTTAAATTCTGATATCGGAAGCAAGTGATTCAAGAAGTGATCAGCTTATTCTTGAAATTTCCTAATCAAACATAGTGCTTAGTACCCCCAAATCTGGAGTTAACGGATTAGAGTTAAAATACTGCTTGAGTTTGGCTTAAACCCTTACAATTCCATGTGATATAATAGCCTAACGGCCTGGTGCATGGAAATTTGGATGTGATAGAAAACATAGGAGGGCATAAATATACCATCCAACTCATAAAAATATATATATAAAAAAAAACAGTCATTTGAATTGTATCTTGCCTGTAATACTAACTAGGTATGTAATTAATCGACAGAAGCTACAGAAGCTTCTTAAGAAACACTTTTTAGAAGAGTATTCTAGCCACCGACGGTACCAATTTCTCCTGGTTGGAGACCAACATGGAAAGGATGATCTAATATACTCTCATTGTCCTTCTGTGCTTTGGGTTAGAATTTCCTAATATTGTTCCCATGAGTCTAGCACCTCGCCTTATCAAACTTGTGAACACGGCGCGCGGTAGTCAGCACTCAGCAGAACATTGGTTTCCAAAATTACAAAGCTATGCAGTTTACTTTGCCCGACCCTTATCTATTTGGGGACGTTGCTCACTTGGGATGCATAAAGCTTCTAATTTATTCAAAATTATTAAGACAAGATATTTCAATCATTAACCTTATCTTATGTGGCAAAAAAAATAAAACACTCTCTCTCTCTCTGTCTCCACTTGATTTCTCAAAGATATGGCTCTTTCAGATTTTTTTTAAAAAAAAAACCATCGCGAACACCTTTATAACAAATTAAACTGACCATAATAGCAATTAGAATATCGAAAACAATATTTTTTGTTTCGGATTTGTTGTAAATTTTTATCAATTAAAATAAAAGGTTTAAAATCTTTTTTCTAAAAAAAAAACATAACAAAGAAACATGAGGTAGGTTAACTGGAAATATCTATATTTCGCAAGGAAAAAAAAATACTCAGCAAGTTGTACAATGTAACATGTTCATTATCAGCAATGTCATCACTAATAAAAAATTTATACCTTAAAAAATTTTCTTATTTTTCTCTTAATTCATTCTGATGTTTCTGGTGGTAGTGGTATTGTCATGTGAGCATTATAGATTTTGTCTTGATTTCATATATAACTCAATTAGAAAAAAAAACTTTTGTGCTTGGTGAAAACCATGAGGCATGCCCACTCCTCTACTGTTTTTATTAGATCTGTTTCTAATAGAAGAATACATTTCTTTATTTTTCTTATTTTAAAAATTGTTAATGGGACAAATTCTATTGTGCTTAAATTATAGTAAGTAATATGTCTATTTAGTATATCATATCCAATTAAGAATTCTTAAAATTAGAAAATAAAGAAATTTCTTGTATATACCTGTTTTGCTTCTCAATAAAGATTTTCGTTAGCATAAAAAAAAAAAAGAAAGTAAAGAAATTTATTCCTTTAAAATGGATGAAAGAACTTTTAATTAATGATATGATATATACCAGGAGCCACTTGATATAATTTATTTAATTTTTTTTAGTTAGTTAATTATGATCCGTAGACCTGCCATTTGATATGGAGCGAGGACCCTAAAATTTGCCTATTTTTAAATGTTTTTTGAGGCTTCCGGTCGAAATGCTGACACAATATGGCAAGAGAAATGCTGGCCTAAATTGACCAAAGCCGACGTGAGGAGTTGAGGTGGATAATCATCATTCAATTGCCTAAGAAAAAACTCAACCAGAATGACCAGCATCCACAGGCTACTAAGAAAGCCATCATCGATGGTTGGAGCCTGCGCCTTGCGGTCTTGCCTTTACTTTCTTGGTGGAAACTACTATTTGTAAATGGTAGGTCCATATATCCCTGCCAGCACACTCAACAAAAAGAAAATGCACGCACCATTCCACTCGTGCATGCATTGGCTCTGTTGTGCACCACAAGCAATAACCCTCACCGAAAAATTCTTGTCCCTAGCCACAGAATTCTCGCCTGGTCCGCCATTTATGCTTACATTTGGCATATCGAATGGTGATGAGTAAAGCACCGGCCATCCACTGTATATTGACCCTGCGCTTCTACGCATATGCAGCTTCCAAGAACCTTTCCGACCATCAATTTTTGTATTTTTTATGGGATGTTATGTAGAGCCTTCACCTCTATTTGTGGCCAATCCCTCAAAACATTTGTTAGAAGAAAACTTGCCTAGCGACTTCCACTTTTGCATGCTGTTGCATTATTTGCATAATATACATTTTAACGCAAACTTATCACTGCAAATATGTTTGGTTTGGCGATGTATTTGGTTAATTTAGAGATTTGGTGGCAGGCAACCTAATTAAAAACATTGTCTCTATATAAGGTAGCTTGTTCCATCATACGATGAACTAGCTAGTGGAGAGATCGGCGCTGCAGTAAGAAGGATGGCAACAAAAGAAAATTATATAGGTCGCTTTCCTGAAGGATCTTTTTCCCTTTCTCCACAATTAACAATTTTGTTTTTGTTTATTTATAAAGCAGAACCTCTTCTAACTTTTTGTAGCCTTATACCACCTACAATCCCTTGTTTAATTCTTTAAATATTTAGCAGTTGATGAGTGTTTATTCGGATAGAATATTATAGTTTTGCTTTAATATTGAAGCATATCATCACGGACCAAAGCATCTGGATCGTGTCATCATATCTACTTAATCATTTTTATAAAGAAAAATCTATAAACTGGAGTTTTCTCTACTGATTGGAAATACTATATTAATTGAAGCCAAGTGACGACACCCGGACCACTGCCAGGTAAAAAAGGCAACTCCTTTACGTAGATTGTTCGTGCTTTTTTCTGCCCAGAAACGTAGATACTTTATACCAACCGAAAGAAATACAACAGATTGCAGTTACCGCCAGTGTCACCCCATAGGCCTGGTAACACGCCTCATGGCTCTAGATTGTTCGTGCTAGCTAGAACATATATATACTGGGTACATTACATCGGTAAGCGGAGGGTATAAGAAAACAGAAGCGCGCGTCGTCCAAACTAAAAAAAATGAATTTGAGGCAAGGAATCCGTGTATACTTTTGGAACTGAATTTAGCAACATTAGAATAACCTTCAACAACTAAAGAGGCAAAATAAATACTGTTATAAGAAGCAACAATGCAGCAGTTATTTGGAATCATAAACATCCAAACAAAATGAGGCATCGTTGAAAATGAAGAGATGAGAACGTAATATAATATCTTGAAATATAGAAAATGTTAGATATGGTGGGTAGGTTAAGGAAATGCATAATGCTATTATGATTAATAAGCCATAAATTTGGAGTCACCATTTGGTAGTCAGACCTCCTTCCGGTTTTGTGAAGAAAACTGTGAGTCAAAGGAATTCGGGCTTGACAAAAATGAACTGCTTGAAAGGATTCAATTAAATTTATAACAGCCAACAATTCACTGCTGATTGATCTGAATTTATATAATTCTTTAGCCCTAAAATGTTGGCAATGGCGGAAAAAAATTAAAAGGTTAGATCAATTAAGGTATTTTGGATTCGAACAAAGCACTCGAGAGCCAAAGAGCTCAATCCAATTCGGATTGGGCTCCTCTCCAGTTGGGAAGTAACAGGAGACATCCTGTTAAGGCAATCTCAATCATTAGATTAAATCTAATGGTTCTTAATTATTTTATAAGATACCTAAACAAAACAACTCATTTAATTTTTTTCTTTTTTCACACATGCTTTTTAGTGGATTTGCAATAAACTTAAAAAACTAGTTAAAAAGAGAAGATAGAGATTATCTTATAAAATAATTAAGAACTATTAGATTTAATCTAATGGTTGAGATTGCCTTAACAGATGTCTCCTGTTACCCTCAACTGGAGAGGAGCTCAATCCAATTCTTTACAGTTCATATCGTATTTCATTCTGAACGACTAGCAAATCCCTCAATGTAGACTAGCCAGGATACTGTTGGGAAAAAAAATCCAATAACGAAAATAATTAGCTGTAGCCATAAAGCCAGCCCTGAATTTATGAAAGGCTATAGCATTGTTACCTGTTGTTTGTTAACTGGGATACAGACAGGTGCTGCTTCGTAATGTAAAATGAATAAACAAACAATCCTTGTGAAGTCAATCGTTGCCATTACTCTTATCCTTTGGCTTTGTTGACTGTCTCGTTTCCCATACGTAAGTAATTCTATTGGCTATTGGAACATCCTGGCAGAGAAGGACAAGGTTTTTTCTTTCAAGAGGAAGGAAGGTAGGCAGTTGGCTCCAAAGGAGGGGGGGATGAGGATCACATCAAGACCCTCAAAAATGTAATGAAATCCTTCCCAGGGCACTGCCTACCCTTAATGAGTACGTCATCAGTGAAGCCTGCTGTTCTAAATAAAAGTTCCTTCCCCCTCCATGCGAGATTGCCAGGGTGCCTTTTTGACACCCTATATAAGTCAATCCCACGCCACGCGGCACCATTAATTAACGTGCATGTTGTTTATTCTATATCATCCCTTAACCCCCACTTCCACACCCCACACGCATGACTTGCCCGAGTTTTCCAGCACTATAAATACCCATTGCACCCACTTCCCCTTTCTTCACTCTTCAACTCTCTTTTAACACTCAACCAAAAAACCCAAAGTGCCACAGTTCTACAGATTGTTCTCTCCATGGCTTCTTTTTGTAGTTTCGCCATTTGGAGTTCACTTGTTTTGCTCTTGTCCCTCTATTTGCAACTCCAACCTGCCTTTGCCACAACAAGAAAGCTTGCTGCTCTTGTTCAAGAACAACCCCTTGTGCTCAAGTACCACAATGGCCCCCTCCTCAAAGGAAACACCACCGTCAATCTCCTCTGGTACGGCAATTTCTCCCCAAAGCAACGCTCCATAATCGTTGACTTTCTCAGCTCTCTGAGTTCCCCCAAAACCCAGCCACCACCGCCTTCCGTCTCATCCTGGTGGCAAACCACCGGAAGCTACAGGGGAGGCCCCTGCACCGTCGTTGTAGGCGACCAAGTCCTCGACGAAGCTTACTCTCTTGGGAAATCGCTCAAGACCCCGCAGATTATAGCCTTGGCCGCTAAAGCTGGTGGCCACGGTAAAAACGTAGTCAACGTCGTTTTCACCTCGGCTGACGTGGCGGTCGACGGGTTCTGCATGAGCCGGTGCGGGACGCACGGGTCGGGTCAGGACAAGTTGGGCAAGTTTGCCTATGCCTGGGTTGGTAACTCGGTGACTCAGTGTCCTGGCCAGTGCGCGTGGCCGTTCCACCAGCCCATTTATGGCCCGCAGACTCCTCCGCTGGTAGCCCCTAACGGTGACGTCGGGACTGACGGGATGATCATCAATTTGGCAACCGTGTTGGCTGGGACGGTAACGAATCCGTTTAATAACGGGTACTTTCAGGGTTCTGCTGACGCGCCACTCGAGGCTGTGAGCGCGTGTACTGGCATTTTTGGTAAGGGGTCTTACCCGGGATACCCAGGGGAGGTTTTGGTGCAGAAAACCACCGGAGCTAGCTATAATGCGTTGGGCGTAGATGGGCGCAAGTATTTGCTTCCAGCTATGTGGGACCCGGAGACATCCACGTGTAAAACCTTCGTGTGATAAAGGATGTGATGGCGGATGCAAAATCTTGTGTGTATTGTAAAATGTAAATGCAATAACCGGAGGGAGAAGGGAAAGGGTGCTTGTATAGTTTAGACTTTAGAGGTGAATTGTTCGTAATAATGTACAATACTGTTTCGGTACCCAAAATAAAAAAAAAAAAAGCAGTATATATTGCTTTAATAAGAAGTTTCAATTACTTTCTCCTTTTTTCTCCCTTTCGGCTCGGTAGAAGTTTTTCAAATTTCGACGTTGTAAAAACTGTTTCGGTTCCTTTATCCACAGGCTTTAATCACTATTATTATTTTTTTATACAGTACTAAAGTCACTATTATTAGTGTAGTAGTTTGGCTTAGAAATGTAACTATTCCGTTGGGGCATTTTATAATCGCTGCCGGAAAGAGGGAGTACATAATTTGGCATTGGTGATGCAAATAAATAATATGTATTAAAGATTCATATATGTGGAATCACATGTCGCGTTTAAATCAATGGTACGAGATTGAGTCTAATCTCATACTTACACGATCCAATACAAAATTTGAGTAGCAAAACTAAATCCTGCATGCATACCTTTTAATTTTTATTTATCATTTTCACTGTCACGGGGTTCCAATGTTTGATTGTTCTCTTGCGTTACAATTCTTAACTCCAAAGGATATCTGGATTAGGTTCACGAGAGTTTCTTTTAATGTGGTTCACGAGAGTTTTTTTTTTCTTTCTTATTTTCTTAAAATGATGTTCACGAGTGCCATTTCTTGTAAGATACATGTGTTTAGAGTCCATTCTGTGGCGGCCTAAAGCATCCGTCTCACTAATTTTAAATTAGGCACTGACATACATATTAGAAGTGGTATTCTCAACACCACAATCACTGACCGGCGCCCTGGGTGTTGATATTTTTCAATTTCAAATTTCAAATTCTAGTGAGAGAGACTCCTCTTTCTCTCTATTTTTTCTCTTCTTCAAAATTTAAAATGGGGGTTGTCATGGATGGTTCCTTCACCATCCATGGTGAACCCCCCTACTTCTCTAGTTCATCTTCTTACTCTTTTAGTATTGTTGTAGATCTAGTATCCTTATATGGGAATAAAAATTGTTCTCATTGTGAGAGTTGTTCTCCTTGTGAGAGTGTTTCTCCTTGTGAGAGTATTTTGTTCTTCCCATGGGCAAGGTCAAGCTTTCTGGTAAGCAAGTCACGGATGGGAGAATCTTGTTCTCGTGTTGGTGATCTACTTCGAGTGGGAGGCGAGGCGAAGCATTATGGTGAAGTTTTAGTATACGGGTGGGAGTTCTCACGTCTCTTTCATCCCGTTGTTAATGTCTTCTTTGGGTGGTTTCCCTCTGTAAGAGCCGTTAGTTTTGATTCAAGAATGCCGTTGGGTTCGGCCTATGGGAACGACTTTTCTTTCCAAAAGTTGTTTAGATTGTGTATCCTGTCATCTACAGGACCCTTCTTCGTGAAGAACGCTTTCTTACTTCCCCGACAACCCGTGGCTTTTTGGGCCACACTCAAATCTTCTAAGTCCTTGCAGATTAACTCCACGGAAGACCGGTATCAGTATTTACTTCGGTTTGTTAGATTGTTTAGTCTCTCCTATATGTTCACTGTGTTATGTTCTTCTTATTTGTGTATTTGTAATTTTCTTAGAGTCCTAGAGTTACCAACTCTAACATCTATCCAAGTGTATTTTATGTTATAATTAATGATATTTAACTTTCGACAAAAAAAAAAAACACTGACCGGCCCTCACTTATCCCATCGTTGGGATTGAGGAATCCCAAACCATTTACCACCAGTCTCCCGCTCCATATAGTGAATCGGCACTCACGGAGTCGCCCAATCTCACCAGAAAACCTTCCTCACGACATTCAGCTTCTTATGTATTAGCCAGCCATGGCGGACGCCCTCAAATTGAAATCTAGGCTCACAAACTAGTTCTCAAACAAAAAGCTCAAAACAATTTAGGAACCACCATTCTGACAGAGTTCCCACTAAGAGTTTTTTTGGCAAAATATGTTTTTCCATGATGGTAGAAGCCCGGGATAAGCTAAAGAAAAAGTTGGAAGTGTCTTCGGAGCCCCAGATTATTTTTTAGATTTTCAAGAAAAAAAAAGGCTAGAATAGCTTGAAGCCATGAGGCAACAATTTTGGCCCAATTATTTTCAACTTCTTCTTCTAAGGAACATTCAAAGGATATTTACTTTGAAAAAATCCGCATGGTCTAGCTGCACACCCACAACTACTTTGCAGCTCTACTAAAAACCAACCCAAAGCCTCATATTTATAATAGCCAAAAGAGCTACTACTTGGAGGATACTCCAAGCAAAATTAATTGTATTACTTTTCCTTCAAGCCAAAGCCTATCTTGGGCCAAGTCCAATTGCAGCCCAAATCCCAACAATCTCCACCTTGGGCTGAGTTAGGCTTGATGATCTTCACAGCTTCATTTTTCTTCATCCAATTCTGCTTGGGTGTTCTACATGCCGGTGCATGGCTATCTCCACTGCTGCTAGTCATCATTGCAAAACTAACCTTCCTTTTGTTGGATGCAATAACATTCTGCTTTCTGCCTGACACTACACAAGCCTCTACCTTCGTATTGCTCTTCACTGCATCTCCAATCAACCTGTAAAGGTTCTTCTCCATCAGTTCCCTCTTCATAATTATCAAGGCGCCTTTGGTAACCTTCAAAGCTCCACCTCGAGAAGAAAAACTACATCCTCTCGAATCAAGTCTACCTAGGGAGATCAAGTTTCTTCCAAGCTCCGGCACGTGCCTCACATTTGTAAAAGTCTTCACAAATCCATCATGCATCTTGATCTTCACACTACCAATACCATGAATTTTTAATTCATAATTATCTGCCAACACTACTGCTTCTTCACCACTGTAAGGCTTGTAGCTGCTAAACCACTCCTTATTTGCACAAATATGAAACAAACAGGCAATGACTAAAATCCACGAATCTTCAACTTTGTGCCCACCTTTTCCTTCTTGTACCAGGAAGGCATCACCATCCGAATCATCTTCAACAATCGCAGTCTCACCAGACTTCTTGCAATTTTTCTTCAATTCTTCCATATCCTTCTTCATCTCCTCACAATAAAATTGGATAATGGCCCTTCGCATGACAGTAGTAACACTCCTTATCGTTGTAATCAACTCTTCATCTTGAACTAGATCTAGAATTTCTATGATACTTGTTAGACCGTGACGGGCCCCTGCCACTGTTAACCTCTGCTATGGCTACTTCTTCACGCTTACTGCTACTAGACTGATTCAACTTGAAATTCTCCATTAGCACTACTGTCATATCTGCAACTGAAAAAGTCTGCTTCCCAATACACAATGAATTCCTCAAATTGTCATACGAATGCGGAAGAGACATCAACAACATCAAGGCCTTATCCTCTTCTTCATACTTCACATCAATACTACCCAACTTCTTAATCAACTTATTAAATCTATTGATGTGATCAACAATATGTGTACCTTCGTGCATCTTCAACTGGTACAACTCCTTCTTCATAAACAATCGATTTGTGGGTGATTTCGACAGATAAATATCTTCTAATTTCTTCATCAGCTCCATCGGACTTGTCTCGTCCATCACACTGTACTTCACGTCTGACGCAAGAGTCAATCTGATAGTACTAACAGCTCGTTGCTCGAGCTCCTCCCAATCTTCATCCTTTATGTCCTTTGGCTTCTTCTTCTTGCCAAAGAGCGTCTTCATCAACCCCTGCTGCACCAACAGATCATTGATGTTGCTTTGCCAGAGACTGAAATCCTTTTTGCCATCAAACTACTCCACCTCAAACTTTGTGCCTGAAACCGCCATCGCGAACCTTTAACGAACCCGCGCTCCGCTACCAGTTGGTTGGGAAAAACTGCAAAAGATTCGCGAAAAATAAAACAGGACACAAAGAATTTAAAGTGGTTCGGCCTTAAACTTGCCTATGTCCACAAACTTCAGATCTTCACTAATATAAAAATATTAGTACATCAAACCTCCCAAGAAAAAAAACTACTCTTTTTTCCTACTCTAGCCGCACACCCACAACTACTTTGCAGCTCTACTAAACACCAACCCAAAGCCTCATATTTATAATAGCTAAAAGAGCTACTACTTGGAGGATACTCTAAGCAAAATTAATTGTATTACTTTTCCTTCAAGCCAAAGCCTATCTTGGGCCAAGTCCAATTGCAGCCCAAATCCCAACACTGATAGAGTTCCCACTAAGAGTTTTTTTAGCAAAGTATGTTTTTCCATGATGGTAGAGGCCCGGGATAAGCTAAAGAAAGAGTTGGAAGTGTCTTCGGAGTCCCAGATTATTTTTGAGATTTTCTAGAAAAAAAGGCTAGAATAGCTTGAAGCCATGAGTCAACAATTTTGGCCCAATCATTTTCAACTTCTTCTTCTAAGGAACATTCAAAGGATATTTACTTTGAAAAAATCCGCATGGTCGTTACATTTTTTAGAATTTTATGGGTTCAGCAAGATCTCGAAAACATTTTTTGACAGAAATAAAAAAAAAGTGAGACGGATGGCTTGTGACTGGGCCAGTCACCACCATGGGATCCGTTTTTTGAGCCGTGTTTTTTCTACAATCTTCTTTTTCAGCGAAGAACGCACCTCTTGAATTGGAATTGTTTAAAGCCCGGGCAGGCCCTCTTTTGATTTTTCAAACACTTTGGCCTGAAGCCATAGAAATTTTTTCGTTTTATGAATAAATTTTCTTTAAAAAGGGCTTGAGAAATTAGAAAATCAATATTTTGTCTGATAAACCTAATAAGGATTTTGGCCCATCAATATATATGTACTCTTCAGTTTGGTTACTTGTACTTTTTTTTGTTCCATCATATACCTGTACTGTGTTATTTAGTTCCATCGTGTCCTTTAGTCCAACCTAGCCTAACAAAGTCTTTCACCGACAACTAATGCCTAGTGTGAAAGGGGGAAAATGGGATGGATAAAAGGACGTAATTGGACCAAATTATTTAGGGTAGGTATAAAATTGAAGAACATTATGAAGTACAAGTATATAATTGAACCAAAAAAATGTACCAGTATATGAACAAGCCGAATGTAAATGGTCAAACTAACGGAGGAAAGACGGAGGAACGGGATTGAACCAAATTATTTAGTACAGGTATATGATCAAACCAAACTACATAGCACAAGTATATGATGGGAAAAAATAATTATAATATATAAATAAACCAAACTGAAGAGTATAGGTAATGACGAACAATTTTGAGTATCACTTTCTCCATTTTCACTCATGAATGACATTCAATTTTTGAATCCCCGAATATTCTCCTAATTAGATTATATTCATGAATAGTCACATCTAGTATTATATATGAATGTCTACCAAAATCTTACTTCTCTATCTCTTCTTTCTTTCCCACACAGAATTATGTTGGTTCCTCCCACTTTGGCCACTTTGGGGGGTCACCACCACCACTAATTTCAATTAGTGGAGCACTAAGAGGTTAATGGAGCACTAAGAGTTAGTGGAGCATTATTAATGGAGCTTTGCAAGTTGGTCCCTATAGTTGTAAAATCTTGCAATTTGGTCCCTACAGAGTGCCTATAAATAGGCTCCTCATTTGCTCTTCAAAATCATCCCAACATTCACAAAATTGTGAATAAGAGAGTGAAAGAGAGAGTGTGTAGAAGGGAAGAAAATTGAGAAGAAAAATTTCCTTCTTAAAATTAGGGAGTGACAAAATAGTGAGAAAAAATACCTTAGGGGTATTTTTGACAAATACTTAGGAAACACCTTGTGGGGCACTATTTTGGGTAGAACTCTAGGTTTGTTATACCCCTAAAATTTAAAGAAGTCTCTTTTGTAAGCCTACTATTTTTATAGTGGAAGTTTTTCTGGTGGGATCGGGATTGTGGACGTAGCCCGGAATTTGGGTGAACCACGTTAAATATTGTGTGTGATTTATCTCTTTTTGTCCTCCACTTGTTTATTTCCTTGTGAGGTGATATTATTTCCGCAAGATAGTGCCACCGGGCCTTACAACTGGTAGCGGAGCAGAAGGTTTGTGCTTTGTCAAGTGCAAGGTTATGAATTAATACACTGTGCAAGTGAATCCTGTCTAGGAGACTGGGTTTTAAGTGAACCTTTGTTCCTCCAGTCTTTCCTGGGGATTTATCTTGGAATGATATTTCTGTCTTAGAAGATCGGCTAGGCCATCTTTCCTGGGAATTATCGAATCAGTTCAATTCACTACTTGTACGGGCACTATTCACCGCAAGGAGTTTCCCAGATCGAGGAGCTAGTCAGTCTTTGATCCAGATGGAGGCGAGGATAAACAAGATGATTACTCTAGACGGCACTAATTACCACTTATGGAGAAACAAGATGAAGGATCTCCTATTCGTGACGAAGAGGCATTTACCGGTGTTCAGTACGGTAAAACCAGAAGAAAAGTCAGACGAAGAGTGGGAGTTTGAACACATCCAAGTCTGCGGTTATATACGACAATTTGTTGAGAATAATGTTTACAACCACGTTTCTAGCATTGAGCATGCTAGAACACTGTGGGAAAAGCTCGAAGAATTATATGCCTCAAAGACAGGGAACAACAAGCTATTTTACTTGACGAAGCTGATGCAAGTAAAATACCAAGAAGGCAAAATGGTTGCAGATCACCTTAATGAGATGCAAGGGATCATGGACCAACTGTCTAGCATGGGCATAAAATTCGACGATGAGGTGCTTGCTCTTATGGTCTTGGCGACACTCCCAGATTCACGGGAAACCTTGAAGGTTTCAATCACAAACTCTGCACCTAACGGTGTCGTGAGTATGGCAACCGTCAAAAGTGGCATTCTGAATGAAGAGATGAGACGAAGAACACAAGGCTCGTCTTCTTCACAGTCAGAGGTCTTGGCTACAGTGACGAGGGGGAGAAGTCAGAACAAAGGTCAAGGTACCAGAGACAAGAGCAGGGGTAAATCCAACAAGTTCGCCAATGTTGAGTGCCATCACTGCAAGAAGAAGGGCCACATCAAGAAATTCTACCGACTCTTCAAGAAAGAGCAGAAGAAGAATAAAGGCAAAGATGTGAAGAAAGAAGAAAGCAGTGATGATGAAGCGAATTCTCTTGGAGAATTCAATGTTGTCTGTGATGATGATATCATCAACCTTACTATCCAAGAGTCAAGCTGGGTAGTTGATAGTGGTGCTACTGTTCATGCTACACCACGGAGAGAACTCTTCTCATCTTACACACCCGGTAACTTTGGGTCTGTGAGAATGGAAAATGATAAATCCTCGATGGTTGTCGGTAAAGGAGATGTATGCCTAGAGACCATGAACGGGATGAAGCTGATTTTGAAGAATGTCAGGCATATTCCAGATATGCGCCTGAATCTGATCTCGTTGATAAGCTCGACGAGGAAGGTTTTTGTTATACCTTCTACAATGGTCAATGGAAGCTCACCAACGGCTCGTTAGTGGTGGCACGAGGCACAAAGGTGTCAAAGTTATACGTGACCCAGGCAAAGGTTCCTCAGCATGATGTAAATGTTGTGGAGAACAACAGCCAAGTTCAGCTGTGGCACAGACGCCTTGGACACATGGGTGAGAAGTCAATGGTGAAGCTGGTTAAGAAGAATGTTCTGTCAGGATTGAACCAAATCCAGCCAAAGAAGTGCAGTCACTGTCTAGCTGGTAAGTAAAATAGAGTTTCTTTCAAGAGCTTTCCTCCTTCCAGAAAGAAAGATGTGCTAGAACTGGTACACTCAGATCTCTGCGGGCCTTTCAACAAGTCCCTTGGTGGTGCCCAGTATTTTGTGACCTTCATTGATGATCACTCACAGAAAACCTGGGCTTACACATTGAAATCTAAAGATCAAGTATTATCAGTCTTCAAGTAGTTCCTATCTATGGTAGAAAGAGAGACAGGAAAGAAGCTGAAGTGCATCCGGACAGATAATGGTGGTGAGTACACAGGTCCATTTGATGTTTACTGCAAAGAGCATGGTATTCGGCATCAGTTTACTCCACCCAAAACTCCACAGTTGAATGGCTTAGCTGAGAGGATGAACAGAACTTTGATTGAGAGAACAAGATGCTTACTCTCTCACTCGAAGTTACCACAGGTCTTTTGGGGTGAAGCACTACTCACAGCGGCTTATGTGCTGAACCATTCACCTTGTGTCCCTCTTCAGTATGAGGCTCCAGAGAAGGTGTGGTCAGGAAAGGACATTTCCTATGATCACCTACGAGTGTTTGGGTGTAAAGTTCATGTTCACATCCCCAATGATGAAAGAAGCAAACTAGATGCCAAACAAGGAAGTGTGTATTCATCGGTTATGGCCAAGACATGTTTGGCTATAGGCTTTATGATCCAGTAGAGAAGAAGCTTATCAGGAGTCGAGATGTTGTCTTTATGTAGGATCAGACCATAGAAGACATTGAAAAAGTAGAGAAGCCTAGTAATGATCTAGAGGAGTTTCAGTTACCTCCAATAGAGATGCCGAGACAAGTTGGAGATGATGTTCAGGATATTCATCCTGAAATTCCAGATGATCTTACTGAAGATGAGCCAGCAGATGCTATTGAAGATGATGGCAATAATGATGCAGCTAATGATGATGCAGTTAATGATGATTCAGCTAGTGATGACCCTCCTCCGCCATCAAGTAATTCTCCTTATCGCACAAGGTCCGGAAGAGCCGTGCAACCCTCTACTAGGTACTCTCCAAACGAGTATTCATTACTCACTGATGGGGGAGAGCCAGAAAGCTATGATGAAGCTGTTAGTGATGAGCATAAGGAGAAGTGGATTCAAGCCATGCGAGAAGAGATAAAATCCTTGCATGAGAACAAGACATTTGAGCTAGTGAAGCTGCCTAAAGGCAAGAGAGCTTTGAAAAATAAGTGGGTGTTCAGGATCAAGCATGAAGAGCACAGTCCACTTCCAAGATTCAAAGCAAGATTAGTTGTCAAAGGTTTCAGTCAAAGGAAAGGGATTGACTTTGATGAAATCTTCTCACCAGTGGTGAAAATGACCTCAATCCGCACAGTGCTGGGATTAGCTGCAAGTCTTAACTTAGAGGTTGAGCAGATGGATGTCAAAACAGCCTTCCTACATGGTGATTTGGAAGAAGAAATATACATGGGGCAGCCAGAGGGTTTCCAGCGGAAAGGAAAAGAGGACTATGTTTGCAGATTGAAGAAGAGCCTCTACGGCTTAAAACAAGCCCCAAGACAGTGGTATAAGAAGTTTGAGTCTGTGATGGGGCAACAGAGATACAAGAAGACTACTTCAGACCACTGTGTGTTCGTCCAGAAATTTTCTGACGATGACTTCATCATCCTATTGCTCTATGTAGATGATATGCTGATTGTTGGCCGGAATGTTTCCAGAATCAACAGCTTGAAAGCACAGCTAAGAAAGTTTTTCGCCATGAAAGACTTGGGGCCAGCAAAACAAATTCTCGGGATGAGAATTGTTCGAGATCGACAAGCCAAGAAGATAAGGCTGTCTCAGGAGAAGTATATAGAGAAGATACTTCAACGATTCAACATGGATAAGGCTAAAGCAGTCAGCTGTCCTCTTGCTAACTACTTTAGACTTAGTCTTGAGCAGAGTCCATCTATGGATGAGGAGAAGAAAGAGATGGAGCGGATTCCATATGTCTCAGCAGTGGGAAGCTTGATGTATGCCATGGTATGTACCCGACCAGACATTGCTCATGCAGTCGGAGTGGTGAGCCGATACCTTTCGAATCCTGGTAAAGAGCATTGGAATGCTGTCAAGTGGATTCTCAGGTATCTTCGAGGAACCTCCAAAATGTGTTTATGTTATGGAGAAGAAAAACCGGTGCTGGTTGGATACACTGATGCAGATATGGCTGTGATGTTAGTTCCAGAAAATCTACATCAGGATACCTGATTAATTTTTTAGGGGGAGCAGTGTCATGGCAATGAAGGTTACAGAAGTGTGTTGCTCTGTCAACTACAGAAGCCGAGTTCATTGCAGCAACGGAAGCATGCAAGGAGTTATTGTGGATGAAGAAGTTCTTAATTGAACTTGGTTTTTCGCAAGACAGTTACCAATTGTTTTGTGATAGTCAGAGTGCTATCCATCTTGCGAAGAATGCCTCTTTTCATTCCAGATTGAAACACATAGATGTGAGATACAATTGGATCAGGGATGTACTAGAGAAGAAGACGTTGCAACTTGAGAAGAAACATACAGAAGAGAATGGCTCTGACATGCTGACGAAGACACTTCCAAGAGGGAAGTTTGAATACTGCCGTGAAGGTGCTGGACTGGTGGATCCCCCCAATATGTAGTCGGAAGGGGGAGAATTGTTGGTTCCTCCCACTTTGGCCACTTTAGGGGGTCACCACCACCTCTAATTTCAATTAGTGGAGCACTAAGAGGTTAATGAAGCACTAAGAGTTAGTGGAGCATTATTAGTGGAGCTTTGCAAGTTGGTCCCTATAGTTGTAAAATCTTGCAATTTGGTCCCTGCAGAGTGCCTATAAATAGGCTCCTCATTTGCTCTTCAAAATCATCCCAACATTCACAAAAATTGTGAATAAGAGAGTGAAAGAGAGAGTGTGTGGAAGGGAAGAAAATTGAGAAGAAAAATTCCCTTCTTAAAATTAGGGAGTGACAAAATAATGAGAAAAAATACCTTATGGGTATTTTTGACAAATACTTGGGAAACACCTTGTGGGGCACTATTTTGGGTAGAACTCTAGGTTTGTTATACCCCTAAAATTTAGGGAAGTCTCTCTTGTAAGCCTACTATTTTTATAGTGGAAGTTTTTCCGGTGGGATCGGGATTGTGGACGTAGCCCGGAATTTGGGTGAACCACGTTAAATATTGTGTGTGATTTATCTCTTTTTGTCCTCCACTTGTTTATTTCCTTGTGAGGTGATATTATTTCCGCAAGATAGTGCCACCGGGCCCAACAAATTACACTCTGTGTGAATCAGTAATTGGGTTTACGCACATGGTAGTTCATATATAAAGCTATATAGATAAGCTTTATACTGAAAAATTTTAGATTCGTTGATGGAGAAGTTGCAGTAGGCATTGTAATATGAATTTAAAAATGGAAAAAATGAGTCATCGAATTCCGAGACTTTGCCCCGTATCCTCACCGGCCGAGCACCAAAACACGACCCGAGACCCAATCAAACTCGCTGCCGAAACAACCCACAGACAACAAGATTCACTACCGGACACCAAATCCGGCCATATCGCACCAACACCATCTCACACAACACATCCAACAACCACATAGAAAGAGAAAGAGACTAGCTAGTGAATCACTAGCCCTGATCAATACCAACAAAACTACAGGGTCCAACAGATATGACAGCAATTGCCATACCATTCCCACAATGGCTCATAATCATTTGCTTGCACGACTAATCTCGGACCTTGTGACCTTTATCCGGATGAATCCTTTCTTTATCCTTTGTGGTTTTATTTTTTTTTTCTCTCTGCGAGCTTTGTTTTGTTCTTCTACACTAATATTACAAAATTTTCTATTTTTTATTTTATGCAATGTTAATAATATGTTATGATTGACCTACTTATGCTGTATATGATGCTTGACCCTATAAATTCAATTGAAAATATTGAATATTGAAAGGTTACACCTTAGAGCTTAAAATTGAATAAGGTGATGTAAGATTTTTTTTTCTGTTGTGATAAACTCTTTCTATTAGTTGCTACTATTGGAGATTTAAAGTTGTTTAGACATCAATTTATATAAAAATAATTTGATAAATCCTTCATAAATTTACAAATATTGATAAATATTAAAATCAATCCACCTATTGTGCAAATCCGTGTAGATAGCAGACTAGTTCTAGCTTAAAAACAGTCAACGATAAAGCGACATGGGGTGGAAATGTGATGTTCCGTGTAATGAATCCCTACTAGAAAAATAGGCGCTTTGGCTATTAAATTGACAAATCTTTGATTCTGAATTTGATAGTATATCCGTGGATATTGTATGTTGTTATGGCCTTTGTATCTGGTGACTTTTTTTTGAGAAATGGATACTTGTATTACTCAACTTAAAAAGTGTTTGCAAGTACATCAGCGTGAGTAATACTGAGAATGCAATCAGGAAAATTCTCAAACCAAAATTTTTCCTGCCTAATAAACAGAGCAAGATGGCAGAGAAAGTCCGCTGCCTTATTACAATCCCGAGGAATAAAATGCGAAGAAAAAGAAGTAAAAGACGAAGCAAGAGCACGAAGATCATCCACAATGAGACCGAAAGGAGTGAGCCTTCAGGTATTAAAATGTAGCGCATCAATAACAGCTTTGCAATCCATCTGCAAACAGATATCGCGCAGGGTCAGGTGGTAAACAGCTTTAAACACTCATCATTTTTCATTTATTTCAGGTACCTGAGTTACTTTTGGAACTTTATCAATTGTGTCAGAAAAACCAACCTCTTCTGGAGGACTTTTAATTTGAACCTCTACTGGAGGTCTTATTTTCTTACTGGGGCCATCTGATATCTTTGCTCCTTTTTCTCTATCGAGAAGTTTTCTTTGGAACCGAGCATATTCTACGCTTCTGACATATTTTGGATTCATTTGCATATTTTAATTGTTCTCCAGGAATATTAAATCGAGCAAGAGCATTTGCAGTTGTTATGGTCACACTTTTTAAATATGTCTCACAATTGACTTAATATTTTGCAAATGAATCATCTTCTGAACTTCAGGTTCACACGAATTCGTTTGAGGATCAAAACTAAGTATTGAATAATATTTCAATTATATCTTGATCCAGCTGCTTATTTTCTCCCCCTGATGTTGGGTAAACACATTCATTAAACTTAACAATAAGCAAACCTTGCTATAAATAAATCTCCAATCTTTTAGTCAATAGTTTCAATTACGTTGTAATTGATGGAGATTCATACCCAACATCTATTCCCAATCTTCTTTAAGGACCAACATTACTATGCTGTGGTGGAGAATTTGGTGCTTAATCAACGGTCCGAAGATGGGAGATATTTTGTGACCAAGAACCAATGGGGAGATCTTATGATCATATAATATCTTATTGGCTTGATGCACATTTGCTGCGTGTAAAATATCATGTTCTCAAATAGTAATATCTCTTTAGCAATGGTCCTGCAATCAATTGGAAATATTCAATAAACGAATCATCCAGATCGTCCATTATTTCCAACAATATACATTATCCATTGAAGAGATACACCAGCATTATCAAGACATGTAGTCTTACAAGATAATCAGGGATGTGTATCCGCAACTGGCTTAATCATAAAGAGCGCGATATGCCAACTTGGGTTTAATAAGTATACAATAGACCATCTAGTCGATGCATCGATTAAAATCATAAAAGTACCTAGATGGTTAACATGACGGATTTATTAGTCCGCGTACACTTCCCTGAATTATTTCCAAAAAAACTTGCTTGTGATAATAGGCCAACCTCATCATAGGAAGGCCAAACAATTAATTTGCAGCAAACAAACACATAAAAATTCATTGATTGTAAAAACTTCTGGTTTTTCAACCGAATGAATTCTGTGCATCATTATTGATCCGGGATGGCCCAACCGGTCATCCCAAACAATAAATCAACAAACCAACTTCAAGTTGGTGCCAGCTTAAGGCTGCTATATGTGCCAGCTTCAGGCTAGTATATGTGCCAGCTTCAGGCTGCTATTTTCACCAGCTTCAGGCTGTTGTGTATTAATTTCAAGCTTATTTCTGCCACTCATGTCGGAAAAAATCAGCATTATTGAGCAATAATAAATGTGGAGGCAAACTTTTCCAAAAACAGCTTTGGAGTTTTGTGAAACCGAAAAATCTTCAGAATTTTTTCAGAGACAGGAAAGAGGGTCCACATTTGAAAAATGACACCTTGCTGTCTAAGCTCAGGCTATAAAAGAGGGCAGTATTATGTGGTAAAACATATAGATTCTGAAAAAAAAAAACCATATAAAGATAAAAGAATGCCTTCCCCAACAACTGTCTTCTTTGTTGAGGGGGCCTCTCTAGGAAGGAGGAACAGGCTAGCATATAGCATTGTGAATGAACAGCAAGAGGAGTTACCGAGTGAACTCGCAAGAATTCCTCGTTTGGTTTTTGTTGATGAACTATATTCATCCAGATTCTTTGTAACTCCTATGCAAGAAACTTTCTTCCTAGAGGACCAAGGCAATCTAAGGGCTTCATTTTATGGCTCGGCTAACTCTATAATGTTTTTCATATCTGATAGACTGCAGGAATTTCAACTAGAGCCATCTTGTCAATTTCTTAATCAAAGCAGCTATTATCAAGTTTCCATGATGGCTCAGAGTGTCCCGAGGGTTTCTGGGTTACCGCCTACATGGCCTAAGGTACGACTTTTACTATGGAATTGCAGGGGAGTGGCCAGGCGGTCCCAAGATTTCGTGTGTACCTTAAGGGATCTGAAGAATCAGTACAAGCCCAACATGGTACTAATTACTAAAACCCTGTGGCAACCTGAAAAGAATCATGGAGCAATACCACTCCGTTTTCCTCCAACAAATCGGTTTGAGTTACCTGGAGAAAACAACATAGGTGGTATGTGGTTCTCCTGGAACGACATGTTAGGGTCAACATCAATAACGAGGCCCAAATTTTTAGGGTCAATGTTGTACCCAACCGATAAATAATTTGTTCAGCTTATGTATGAGAACTATTCCTTTATGTGGATGTTCTCAAGTAATGAATCCCTTATGCAATAATAATATGCATTTTTCCTTTAGCCTTGCCATTGTCATAACCTTCATGGTCATAATAGTCAGAACAATTTTATCCTCTGTCCACGGCAACAGGCACAATTACAATTACACTGTCACATTCGCTTCAGGGAATGGAGCAAAATCAATCCGATGGGATTCATAATGATTTCTTTTATTACTGTAAACATGGATATTTTGTACTCTTCAGGAGTTTATGCTCTTCCAGAGCATAAACATATGATTTTCTAGATCATAGTTAAGCTTGTGTTCATCACAGTTTATTCATCTGCTGTAGGGGTATATATAGTATAGGTAGCTGCAAGGTAGATGCAACAACATTCACATACAGTTTTCTACTCCCCCTTGAATGTTGTTGCACTTTGGGTAGGAGAAATGTTGCTCTTCAGGAGCACATTAAAAACCCATGCTCTTCTGGAGCATATTAAACTTTTTTCTCATTGTGAGATTATACTTTCATATGAGTAATTTCCGTTTATTAAGTACGGAATACATCATTTCATTGTCTTCAGGACAAATGCCAGGGTCATTATTCGAGAAACGACAATTTCATGTTCACATTAAAAGAATTAGGCAGTAATAAAGATAAACATAATGTAATAAATATAACAAAAATAATAAAACTGAACATGTAACGCCCCGAATTTTCAAAATTTGATTTTTTCGGAATTTTCGAAATTTTATTCCAGTTTTACCCTTGGGGTATTTTCGAGGTTTTAGTCGAAGAAATAAATTATTATGTCTTGGAAATGTCAATTTTAAATTGGTATTGTCCATGGTTCGGGTCCCGTGAGAAACGGATCCGAGAACGGGGTGAAACGCGAAGGTTAATGGAGGGTACTATAAAACTACGTCGTTTTGGAAANGTTGCTTCACCTGCGCGCGCCTCGTGAGCTCAGGTTTGAGTTCGCCGCCGTTGTGGCTGGTGGTTGCTCGGGTTCGTTGTTGTGAGCACGGGAGGTGCTTAGCCGTGGCTTCGACGTAGGAAGGGGCTCGGAAGGCTGGTGCAGGGCAGGCGTGACACGAACGGGCTTGGACGCGACGAGGTGTCGCCGCCGCCCTGTGTTGCCGTCTGTGTTGTTCGGTGATGGCGGGTCAGCTGTGTGCCGATATGAGGATGGTGGACGGGTTCTGGTCGGCGCGGGCTATACCGGGCAGTGAGGCTGCAGGTTCAGGCCTTTGAGTTCTGATTCCGGTAAGTGCTCCGACGATTCCTTCCTTTTAATCCCGAGTTTGGTTGCAAATTATTAAATGGTGATTCGGTTTTGGTTGGCTGTGTGATAGTCGGATTTTGTTCCGGCTGTGAGTTCTCGATTCGGGTTCAAACGCCTTCGGCTGTGTTTTTCTTGGTTCTGTTTAGAAGCTCTAACGGGTAAGGACCCGATGTTAGTTTCCTTTCTTATCTTTTTCTATCTTCTGCCGAACTCGCTTAATTGTGCTTGTTTTGTTGTTGTGTTTCGGTTTGATGGCATGGCTTTGGTTTTGGGTGGTTGTGTTGGACGGAGGTTGGGATTGGTGGATGCGAATGATGGATTATTGTTGGTCGATAGTTTCAATGGAGGATTCAGGTTCTGTGTTAAGCTTTTTCCTACATTCGTAATCTCCATCTGAATCAAGCTTGTTAATTGGTTATTTGCTGCTCTCATGAGTCAGTCACTTAATTAATATAATATATGCCTATTTTCTCTTACTCGTCTATGTTGAACAGAAAACGTGGAATTTGTCCACTCAAGGCATTGCTTAGAAATTTAAACCTACAGATGCTACACTTTTATATGCATGTGGACTTGTGTCAGGTGCAGGTTTGTGCGCTCCACATAAGTCCTTCTATTTCAATAAACTGTTCTCATTAAATCATAGTTAATTCGTTTTTCTAATTGTGTGATGGCTTTTGGTAGACACATGCTTATATACCCTTACATTTGACCATACACACAACATTTAAGTGTTTTCAATCCATCGGTGATGCAAGGCCTATGACCAAAAGGATTGGTTCTGTTCAATGGACTTGTTTTAAAGTAATGTGCCATGGAACCATGATTTTTTTTTTTCTTCATGGGATTTTCACAACTTTATTTCCGAAAATTTTTATTAAAGAAATTATTGTCGCATAAGACAATTAGTTAACATCATATTTTTGTTCCTGACTTTGAGGCCGTGGCTTATACTCTCGACATTTTCTTGAACTTGGTTAAATTGGTCCTTAAGTAGATCTTTGGCTTTACTAAGATTTTGGGTCTAGTTCTTAGTTCGTCTAATATCCCTTGTCGGGTTTAGGAGTGTGGTCGGTAAATTTGCATAGCCAACTAAATCTCTCTTTGTCTTGGGATGAATGTCTAAGTGATACATGTGACCTTGTGTTTAGGCTTTGATTATCCCTGGAGAGTAGCTGAACACATGTTGGCTTTCAAAGTGATCCTTCTAGTCCAGGTGAGGACTTATAAACCTTTGTATGCATTACTGCCTACAATGCTCGGTTAATTGTTTGGTATATAAAGTGGTATTAATTGTTGGTCTTGAATGCTGTATGCATGCTTGCTTGATGTGCTGATGTTGTTGTTTGCTACCTATGACGTGGTGTGCCTGATTATGTGGCCTGTTTGTCTGATGTGATATATTGTGCCTGCCTAGTAGGACTTGTTGGGTTATGATAAACACATGAGATATGGATTTGTGATTTGTGTGGTGGACTATGGGCTGGGGCCCGGTTTTGTGATTAAGATATTAAATCCACACAATGATGTCTGACAATAACGTATGGTACAACTCTTAGAGAATAAATGAGAATATCGAATTATAATAAAGTCTACTGTGGGGCTGTTGACCGGTTGGTTCGAGCGGGAAGTAATACCCCTCGGGATGGCATGCGGGTTAGCATGTGGGCCTGTGATGGCCGGTTCTACCTCCCTCCTTCTACCTCCCCCTTTCTACCTCCCTCTTTCTCTCTGTCTCTCTCTCTCTCTCTATGGATATGTTGGGCTTCGTGCCT